>PVIA01006870.1:0-91192 GCA_004024845.1 Tonatia bakeri | reverse complement strand
CTCTTTCACCCTGGTCTGCCACAATGCAAGCAACTTCCTGTCTACCTCAACTGCTACCTCATTGCAGGCAATCATCATTTTTTAAAATCTGCCTCATTCTCAGTCCCTCTAATTGTTCCCACCAATACTGTTACAGTCATGTTACTAAATGTGAATTTGATCATGTGCTCCCTCTTAAAAAGCAAAAAAAAAAAAAAAAAAATTAATGGCTTCTAATCACTTTAAGCATCACATTTATTTTACATGGAAGACAAACATGTGATGTCTTCTCTGCCTAGAATGACCCCCACCATCATTACCACCTTCTTCTGTTGGCTATCTTCTACTCATGCTATAAAGACTCAGCTCAAGCCCTGACTGGTGTGGCTCAGTGGGTTGGGCTGCGTTGGCTAGTGGCACGTGAGAGGCAACCAATAGATGTTTCTCTCCCTCCTTTTCTCCCTCACTTCCCTTCTTTCTAAAATAAATAAATAGTCTTAAAAATAAAGAGACCCAGCTCAAGATTTACAAACTCTGACCAAGCTGACACACTCAGTTAGATCCCCCTCATTTGTTTCCACAGAGTTGTGCCTGCAAATAGGAAATGACCAAAAAGTTTTTATTCATTAAATATATAAACATAAAGTTTCAGAGGTTATTGCTTCTGAAGGTCATTGAATATCAATTACATAGAAGCAATTTTACAAAGCTTTAAAGTGATTTTTAAGACAAAAAATTTTCATGCAAATTGTCCAAAACAAATTAGCCAGTATATCTGTGGAATAAAAAAAAAAAAAGAAAGAAATTCATAGTGCTGAAGTATGAAGATTTACATTTAAGAACTAAGGAAAATAAGTAGGGCAAAAAAGAGGAAGGAATACATTACTGTTACTATTTACCTCCTCCCCTTATTATAAAATGACAGAATAAAAACAACTTAATATGCAAAGGATAGATTTACAAGTGAAAACAATTAAGATAGAGAAAACTATGTAGAAAATCCAAAGATAAGTAATACAAGTAAGTAAGACACTATCCTTCATCAACACCCTTTTTCTTGTTTTTCCATCAGATTTGAAATTTTAAAAATATCCAGTTTATCATTGATTTAAAAATATATTAGGCAAGCACTGTGCCAAAAAAACAGAATTACTAAAAACTTAAAGACTAAATATAGAATGCATTATGTATTTCATTCTACCTTGTTAAAACAGCATTGGAGAAGGATATATCCCTTCCAAAGCACATATTTAGCATACTAAGTTTGTGAGCAGCCTAATAAGTAATCTTAAAAAGTGTTTTCAAGTAATACATGTGAAGATACTGGGAGAGTGTAAACTAGCAAACCAGTATACATACAGAAATGCTTCTTATATGAAGAAAGGCTTTGTTTTAGAGTCTGTCAAGCACCACTAACACACCCCCTAAAACAAATAAAACTAGAAAATAATCAGTTCCTTAAAGAACAAAATCCAAAAGTTGGCACTGCTATTAAATTCCAGGAAAAATTTAATTCAACCAAACTTGTACAGTGTCTTGAAAGTTAAGGCTCACTCCTAAAAAATCATCACTATCAGGCTAATTACATCATTCTTGTTTTAAACTTGTGACACAAAGTCATTTTTCAATTCTTGAAGTAGTGCCCTAAGCATATTAGAAATGCCATTGGTTAAGGAGTCAAAGTTCTTATATTCAATAAATGCTTACAGAGCATGTACTATTTATGAAATTATGTATCAGGGATAATCACATTTATTTTTGCCATTACCTCAACACTAGGTGCAATTACTAACAATCTGTTTAGCCAATGTTGAAGTAAAAAAACTAATGAGCTTTTTTGAAAGTTCCTAGATTAGAAATGAACAGCGTTCTGGAACTTGGTAAGTTACCTGTTTGGAAACCTGAATGCTTTTTCCAGTAGAAACAATAAATGGCAAAAAAAATCCCAAACTAGAGGCCTACAATATAGAGGAAGCACATAGTTTTTATATTAGTTATATTAAGAGTCAGTTCCATAAATTATTGTTAAAATTATAAAATAGGACTTGGCATTTTCTAAATAAGAGCATTTTTCTTATAACTGGAACAGCCTAATTTTAAAAATTACTTGTTATTACTTTCAACAGATGATACAAAGAAAATGAAATACAATTACCAAAATGAACTATTGAATATCTGATATAAAATCTATCATAATGGTGATCTTTCCAAAAGTGGTACATCTGGTTCCCATCATTCAGTACTATTTGCTGACTTTAGTAAAGAAATACTAGATGGAGTTTGTTAAAAACTGATGAGACCAAAGCTCTTACAGAAAAGTTAAGGTTCCTTGGAAGCCTAAAATCCAAACTCTTGGGGGTAAGTTCTAATTTCAGACTCTTTATAATAATAAAGGCAAAACATTTAAATAATTATTAAACTATTAATAATTATTAATAGTCCTAAACTACTAGGACGAGTAGTAAAAGAAATTGCAGGTATACCAGACCACGTTAAACAGACACAAAAATAATTGCTTTGACAAAAATATCACTGAATTATTTTATTTCAGAAATGAGGAAAGGTATTGAACAGCATTTTTCTTTTAAAGTTTAAAAGAAATTAAATGGAAGCTTAAGAGAAAGAGTCAACAATAACTAAATGTTAAAAATTTCAATTCAGGAAATATTTGCAGAATTTAATTCGCATATATTATTAACTTGAGCCTCTTTAATATTAACATTTTTGCTCTGACATCTTTCCCATCATAATGTAATAAATCCACCCTTTAGTCCTATTTTGCGTCTGAAATAAAACTGAAGCTCAAAGAGGTTGTATTCCCAGCACAAGCTTCCCACCGCAGTATTGCTCATAAGAAGATTTAACACGGTTCTGTGGGTTATCAATACATGTTGTAAGTTAGGTGTCTCTGGATCACTTATTAATACTTTATGAATTGATACAGAGTTAAACTGCATGACGAGATCACAAGGAAAGCTACTTCCAATTGGATAACACACGATAAAGGTGAGGAGCAGAGATTTCACCACACGATGAATATTAGCTTTTAGAAGCAACAAACATAAAATTTTCAGTCCTGGCTTGGCTTTTCCGAGTTTGAAAACGGCCAGAAAAGGCGAGGCCACAAAGGGCTGAACCGGCTCACACAGCGAACTTCATTCCTAACTCCGGAGAACAGGAGGGTATAGAAAATCAAAGTGCCTCCCTCAGACCTCTCCAAAGAAAACTATAAAAAGCGTTTGTGGAACAACCCACCGACTTGCAAACCTGGACAGGTGAAAGCCAAATGAAAACTAGGGCTGGAGGATGGCTGTGAAGGACTGGACTGGGTCTAACAGGAACCGGCAAGTTCACCGTGCCTTCTCCGGACGTGGCCCGAAGCTTACCTCCTTGACAGGTGGAAATTTCTTTTTGCACTCCAGGGACAAGGCCCTTAAGTCGCTCTGCATATTCTCCAGCAGCTTCTTCACCGCCTCGGGGCTGTTGGTGCCGGACATGATCCACCACGCTCGGAGACAATTTCAGAGCGGCGCAACTCCGGCAATGCCAGGTAGTTGGGGCGTCAGGCAGTTCCCTCCACGCACCTCCGTACCTTCCGCACCCGCTTCTGGGGCTCCGCGGGGACTCCGCTGGGCCTGGGATACCAACCGGAGAGAGACCAGCGCCCCCCGCAGCCTCCCAGCAAATCCCCCGATTCCTCTCCGCGGTGCCCCCGCAGTCTTCCCGCACTGCTAGGCCCCGCCAGCTCCGGCCGAGGAGCCTACTATGCGGGCAGGTCCCTCCCGCTGCCGCGGGGCCCAGCCACACCGGCTGTCACAGGCCAGCCCGGCCAGAAGCCTCAGCGCTAGCTCCTCAAACCCCACAGAAACGCCAACGCCATTAGCCGAGTCGCCCACAATTCCGAGCGCTACCGGGACACGTCAGCAGCACTTCCGGGCACCGCGGCCACCGCCCCCGCCGTGGCCAACCCTGGCGGGCGAGCCACAGGCAGGCTGGGTTCCGGAAGGGGGGCGACAACAGTGAAGAAGGATAAGTACTCTGCCTCAGCAAAACTTGCTTCTTTTCGGTGAGAAGTGTCTGAGCCGAGCTCCGGGTATTCCTTGGCGTATCTCTGCGTGTGTTTGTGTTAAATTACATCTGGGCGTAAACAGTTTGCTTCCTTTTGGATTTATCTTCATTTGTCTTGTCCTTCGTTTATGCCCTCGAATCTCCGGATTAGTGGCCCCAAATCAACATCTACCCTGCTTTAATATTTGGTTTTTGTTTGTTTTGTTTTGTTTTTTTTACCTCCGTAAGCACCTAAATTGTAATTCCTCCATAGAGGTGAACTTACTGCAGAATAGCCCCACTTATTTCTCTTATCTGGAGATAAAACTTCCAGATCCTCCGCTGGCATTGCTTTTCACCCAAAATAAAGGTGAAAATCCTTGAGTTGGCGGACCCGGCGCTACGCGATCTGCCCCTCCCACTTCACCGCCTATCCGCCTCCCTGCTAAAGTGAAAGTTTCAGAAGCATCCGGATTGTTTGTTTCCTGCTGTATTTAGAGTGCCTTGGCACATAGTAGATGACCAATAAATATGTGTTGAATGAATGACTACCCTACTAGAAACAGAATTTTGATGCTCAGATAAGGTATGACATAAGTCTGAAGTGCCAAGTACACGTGAGGCAAAAGTAAACATGAAGTCGTCTGAGCTTCTCCAAAGATCCAGGTCAGTATGCTTTTGTCCAAGACATTTGAGTAGGAAGTAGAGAGAGGTATTGTGAAAACCTGAACCAAGGTAAAGGTAGGAGATGAAGAAATAAACACCTTTATACAACTGAGTTGTTGACACCTTTATAGAAGACTGAGGTTGTCAGTGTGTGGCAATGTTCAGCTGTAAAATAAGGACTTGCACCACAATTACTTCGTAAACAAAATATTTTTTTTCCTCAGAAGCAGCAAAGTAAAAATGAATGAAGGTAGCACATGAGATAAGAGTAGTAAGCTCCTAGAAGAGGAATGTGGATCATTTGTGCCTATTACACAACTCCTGTAAGTTTTATGTAGTAAAAACTGGATTTAGAGAAAAAAAAAGCTTAGGTGGAATATGTGGCAGGCATTATTCTTGAGGCCTCAAGGAGCTTTTTTTTAAAAAAAAAAAACATTTTATGTATTTATTTTTAGAGAAACAGAGGGAGAAAGAGAGGGAAAGAAACAGCGTGTGGTTCCTTCTCACGGCCCCTGACTGGGGGCCTGGCCTGCAACCCAGACATGTGCCCTGACTGGGAATGGAACCAGCAACTCTGTGGTTCGCAGGCCAGCAATCAGTACACTAAGACTCACCAGCCAGGGCTCAAGGAGCTTTTTAAAATGATTTTCTAGTCCTGGCCGTTGTGGCATATTCTCAGAAAGACCGGATGTTCTTCCCAATCAGGGCATTTACCCAGGACTGTGGTTCAATCCACAGTCAGGGTGCCTATGAGAGGGTAACTAAGCAATGCTCTCCCTCCCTCCCTCCCTCTCTCCCTCCCTCTCTCTCCCCCCCTTTCTCTCTAAAAGCAATGAAAAATGTCCTCAGGTAAGGATTTAAATTTTTTTTTAACTAAAAAAAATTTTTTTAAATGATCTAATAATTGACCCAGTAGTCTAGGATCAAGTGTTTGCCCAGTGTCTTTCCCTATGTAACCACTTTTTCTTTTAAAATTTAATTTTTTTATTATTAGTAACTTTGCCATTATTGACTCAAAATCAGCTTCCTTAGAGCCTTTTTCATCTCTATTATATATAGTTGAGGAAATGCAATTGGAATTTATCCATTAAAAACAATATTTTCAATGATTGAAAAAACAATATTTATTTAAGGTAAAACTATTACCTATATCTAGTATTCTGTAAACTTTTTAAAAATAGTTTTCTACATACATATGCCCAGAGAGATGGTCCTACCCCAGAAACAATGCATGGTTTTATACCAAAACCAAGCAAATTAGCAAACGTAAAAACAGTTTTTTGTTTTATAAGTTAAGAAATGAGCTAAATTATGTAGTTAGCATTCTAAAAACACAATCATTTCTCTTTTAGTAGCAAAAACAAAATTCAAATACATAGTGTTCTTAAGTATTTCAAGAAGTACTTTCTTTTTTTAATTTAATCTTTATTATATTTTCCCCATTACCATTCAGTCCCCTTAAACCCCCACCCTCCCAATAGTCTCCACACTGTTGTCCATGTCCATGAGTCCTTTTTCCTTTTTTGCTCCATCCCTCCACCCCCTAACCTCCCCGCCAATAGCTGCTGTCTGCTCTCCATCTATGAGTCTGTCTCTGTTTTGCTTGTTAGTTCCGTTTGTTCATTAGATTCCATGTATGAGTGAAATCACATGGTATTTGTCTTTCCCTGACTGGCTTACTTCACTTAGCATACTGTTCTCCAGGGCTATTCATACTGTCACAAAAGAAGTACTTTCAAAATCATAGCACACTTATAAATGTTGGTATGAGTTTAGAATGGTCTTCTGTGACTACAAAATCTGTCTTCATTGAAAATTACATTAATAAATGCCTAATAAACTTAATCTTGTATTACCATAAGTAATGCTTTCATGGCATTATCAAGTACTAGTTAAGCCTCACACCCTGAAGTCACAAACCCTCAGTTTGAATCAGCCCTGTTAGTACCTGAGTGATTCTAGCAATTTATTTAACCTCTCTAATCTTCAGTTTCTGCATCATTAAAAGAAGACAATACAAGTGCTTTCCTCGAAATGAGTTATTGCTGGTACAGTACAATGAATGACTGGCACACATTAAGTATTTCGTAAATGTTTTAAGTAGGTAGTAGAAAAAGATAATTTGTTGTAATCATCATTCACTTTTTTATTAACTTCTAACTGGACTTAATTATCAGCAAAATTTAACCTAGTTGAAAATTAGGAAACCCATATATATTTCTGAGCCTTTGGTATGAATCTTTTAGAAAATTACTTTAGCCCTGGCTGGTGTGGTTCAGTGGATTAAGTGCGGGCCTGCAAACCAAAAGGTTCCTGGTTCGATTCACCATCAGGGCACATGCCTGGGTTCCAGGCCAGGTCCCTGGTGGGGGACACATGAGGGGCAACCACACAATGATGTTTCTCTCCCTCTATCCCTCTCTTCCCCCTCGCTAAAAAAATAATAATAAAAAATACAATCTTAAAAAAAAAGAAAATCTATTTTACCATGAGCAAGTGTTCATGTGTAACAAGAAAACTTGTCTAATATCTATCTCAGTTCAATGATGAAATATAAATATTACCCAGTCTACCTTTCTAGTTGTTCAATCCTTCAGTTTTCACCATCATTCATTTATTCTCCTCTTGGGTTTTTCTCTCTTCTACCTACTCCTTAGATATTAGTATTTCCTAGAATTCTATTCTCTGCTTTCGTCTCTTCATTTATCATCCCAGAGTAATCTTATCTACACTAATGGCTCGATTACTACCAATCTACTGATAGCACCTTGTATAACCTCCATATTGACAAATACCAATAGAATGTTCACATTAACAGAAATACCACAACAGAGACACCACTTGGGTTTACTTATCTAAGGGATACAGAAAGGAATGTACATACAATATCTGCTAAGAGATCAAAATGAAAGCTTCCAAGCCTTCCAAATTTTCAAACTTTCTGGAATATGTAACATCAGACCTGGAAACTTCACTTCCCCTTCTGGTCCTAGCCTTACATACACAAAGGTAGCTTAGTGCTATCCATAGCATTCTCTAGAGATCACCTCATCTAGGCAAAGTAGCTCATCAGTCTTACATTATATAATGCCCAACATGATAGCTAAGTTGCAGTACAGAGGATATTCAGACATGAACAAATCCTTCATTTTCAGCTTCCCTAGACTAACAGCTTAGTCCAAGTATGTTCCTGAATTTAGGACTATGAGAATAAAACAAGAAACTGTTGCCAGATACCTAAAAAATCATAATATTACAGCCCTGGCTGGTGTAGCTCAGTGGATTAAGCACAGGCCTGCAAACCAAAGTGTTGCCAGTTCAATTCCCAGTCAGGGCACATGCCTGGGTTGCGGCCAGGTCCCTAGTAGGGAGCATGCGAGAGGCAAACACGTTACATTGATGTTTTACTCTCCCTCTCCTTCCTTCCTTTCTCTCTAAAAATAAATAAAATCTTTAAAAAAATTAAAAAATAAATGATCATGATATCAAGCTCTTGCACACAAACTTACAACTCCAGAGCTCTTATGTGAGATACAGACATTGCCTGCTCTACGTCTTTGCCTGAAAGTCTCATTGGCACCTAACACTTCCCAGCAAATGGAGTTAGTCCTCTCCATACATTACCAATGAGAGGCATCATCATCCACTGGTTGCCTAAACCAGGAACCTAAGAATCAAATTTGACTTTTCCAGTTCCCTCATCTACTGCATCTAAGGGGAATCAATTTTGTTCCTTCATTCAATTTTCTCCATTCTCAACTAGCTTGATTCAGGCCATCATCATCTCTGGTTTAAAACAAGTTTCCAGAGTATAATTCCTAAAAGAATCTAAAAGTTAGATTCTTTTAGCAGTAGGGGTTCAAAGAAATAATGCGTGAGAAAACAGAGGAAAGGAATTTCAGGCCCTATGGGGATACAGAAGCCCTTAGCATTCCTAACTGCTCGATTAATCTCAGCAGTAGATATGTTTTTGCTTGCTTTCTTCTCCCTTCTCTAGTACTTAAGTATGACCAAGACACATCTACTCTGTGTCTCTGCTAAGATTTCTCCTACTTCTGATAACCAGTCACCTCACTCTTAGTTCTATATGTATGGAGATTCTGCTTTCTCACAGCTTCTGCTTCTTCTTATCTTTGGCTACCGCATGGCCTCTGCTGTTTTTCTTCTTCCTCTGTGTCTATTTAACTTCTATCTCACTACCCTACCAACTGTGTACTTTGTCTTTATGTATAACATTCAAGTTTCTAAAGAAAAAAATCTAAATAATTCAGAAAATAAAATATAGATGGTGTACTCTGCTTTGCTATGCTGTTGGCCAGACTACCTCCTAAGTCACTGACAAGAATACAGATTAACTATCCTTGAAACATGGGACACCATAGTTCAAACCATTGTGGGAAGGTCAGTGGTTTATGGTCAGAATAAGGGGTTCACATAGTACAGAACACAAGCATCTATAGTGAAGAAAATGTAACAGAGATCTGTAGCTGAATGAATTAATATGAAATACCAAATGTGTTTATAGATGCTTTCTTACCCACTTTTTGGAGTAATTATATTTTAAGTATTCAGCTTTTATGATTGAAGATTAAAACTGTTAAACTCATAATTAATAGCTACTATGAATTTAACTTTAGATTTACTTTGGTTAGTCTCACTCTATTATTTTTTTCTTTGTCATCATTCATTCTCTCTCCAGTTTACCTTTCCTGAAATTAACTCATGTTTATGGTTTTCTTTTTCAAAGAATTTTACTTAGTGCAGAAATGATTAGTGTTTAATACTTCTTGGTACATGCTGTCCATGTACTTCTTAAAACTTGTTCTCAAAGAATCCCTAAAGCTTTAAGATTCAGAATTAGAAGTTATAACTTACTGACTGGTTTAAATTACATACTGACTGGAGATCTCTTTACAGAATAAAGAAATGATAACACAAGACAAATTAGGAGTAGAGGACCTAAAATTTACTATTTCAAACTCTGTTCCTGGATGTAAGAATAAATTGTTTATATGTTTCTTAGAGCTACTCTCCAAAATTATTCTGTAAACATTTTAGTTTCTGTCTTTATTGTAACTTCTTTCAGGTCATAAAAATGATTCTTGTGTGTGGTACATCAAAGTTTGTTTTGAATTGTGTGGATCAATTGGCATCTATTACCTGCAGTAATAGATGACTTTTGTTATCTAACTCCCCTCTCCCTCTAACTTCTCCCCATTCCCCCACCTGCAGTCCTCAATACCCCAGGACATGCTATCTGCTCTGCAAAGCAAAAGGAAAGAAAAGGAATTAAAAACAGGAATTTAATGGAGTGTGGTTTTTTTGTTCCCTTTTCCCAGCAGTCCTCCTTCTCAGTTGCCTGCTTTTTCAGCCTGCCTCAACCATTAGCCAGACCTACATCTTCACAGTCATCTGTATTGAAACAGGTACAGCACTGCATTTGTTTCTCCCCAATTGATCTTTTCTTTTTTTTTTTTTCCTTTTCAATGGTAAATGTACTCTGGTTCTTTTCAAGAAACAATACAAGATCTTTTTAGAGTTATAAGGCATTAGAGGTAGAAGGATGTTAGAGATCATCTAACCCACTTGTTTTACAGAAATGCCCAAGGCGGCTGATGACCCAAGCTGGTCAGTGATGTTATCATAAGTGTAAAATTCCTAGCACACTGCTTGCCATATGACTGGTGCTCAAAAACCCAGAACTCTGTGTCCTCTTAATACATAGCCAAGAATAGCCAGTGACTGTTTTCCCTAATTACATGTACGCACTGTCTTACATTTTTATTGTAAGACATTTGTGGGCAGCTGGTTTTATTTTTAAAAAATTACTGGCGAGGCCAAGCAGGGAGCTCCCAGGGCCTATGCCTTCACAGAAACACCAAAAACAAAAACAAAAAAAGAATAAAACTCTCAGAATCAACTTTGCCAGAACTCTGGAAAATAGTCAAAGATTTATAGCAACCAACAGAACACTGGATGAAGAAAAAAGTGACTTAAACCAGTAAAAGAGTTGTGCGGTTAGTTTAGCCTTGTCCCACCCACTTCCCCAGGTTAGCTGGGAGTCTTCCAGATGACAGTTAATGTGCCTGGTGCCAGCAAGAGTGGAGTGGACCTTGTTCCCAAGGAGTTGTGTTTGTCTGCTCTGATCTGTCTGGGAGGACAGACCAACACAATTGCCTGAAGGACTGACGGACAAACACAATTGCCTTTGTTTCACCTGACTCAGAACTCTTTCAGGGTGGAAAAACTGCTAAGCGAGGGCATTCTTTGAAAACATTGAAAGGCAAACAAACAAACTTAGGAATCTCTCTTGAATATTTAATATAGTCTAAATACTTATATATCTATACATGTAAATATATATATATAAATTATAGATATTTAGACTATATACAGATATAAAATATATAAATACAATTTACATATATTTAGACTATATTTACATATATATGAACATACATATATTTAGGCCACAAACTGCCAGCTGCTTTATGGGGTGGGTGAAGGAATCTGATCTTTCGCCAGCAGCACGAGAGTTCCTGTATCTCCACCTTTCCACTAACACTTCACGTTATTGGACTTTTTTACCCGTTTGATGGATTTAAAGTCGTGTCTCACAGTTTCAACTTGTATTTATCTACTTAGTAATGATTTTTGTACATCTCTCTGTGCCCTTATTGGGTTTGTCCATGTTTCTATTGGGTTTCCTCATTGTTGACTTGGAGACCTTTCTCATATATTCTAGATGTTAAACATCTCACCAGCACTGGACAGTATAAATGAGATCTTCAAATTTGCTATATGTGTGTTAACTTTGTTCACAAGTTTTTTCGGTTAAAATAAACCCTTAATTTTGATAAAGTCAAACTTTATCCAGGCCCTGGCTGAGGAGTCTTCATTATTTTTTGTCATTTCTTTTTTTTTTTTATTTAAATGAATGTTCAAGTACAGTTTTCTCCCCTTTACTCCCAATCAAGCCCTCCCACCCCCCCTCCCCACCTCCCTCCCATTACCACCCTCCCCCTAGCTTTTATCCATGTGTCCTTTAACTTTGTTCCTGTAAACCCCTCCCCCTCTCCCCCAAAATCCCTCTTCTCTGTCCTCTGGTCACTCTCCACCTGTCCTCTAATGCAGTGTTTTTTGTCATTTCTTTAACTTAAGGTTTGTCCTCTCAGATGGTCCATTCCAACCTTTATTTTATTCAAATTACTTAAGTTGAAGAGCCATGAGCTTGCATTATGTGGATTTAAATGTATCAGCCCATGCATGGATTTCAGAAAAAGGAGCATTCTACTAATTAATATTGACATTTAAGAATAGCTTTTCAAAGTTCTGCAAAGCTCGTTGACAAAATGGGTGACTAAAGTGGGCAGTATGCAGTCATCAGGATTAGGCCTGGGTAATTCCCCCAGATGTTTTCTCATAATATAATAGATGCACTTATAAAGAAACTGACTTCTCTTTTTATTATCTGTACTCTTGAGTCCTTGACCAGTCCGTTTTAAATGGGAAGGCCTTAGGGATGGAATCTAAGAGTTATTTTTCACCCTCCCTAAGTGTATGATTGACCTAGGTTTTATTTTGATTTAATGAGGAGTCTTTGTTGATCTTTTCAAACCATCAGGAGGCATCTGCAGGACCACCAAAACATTCAACTAATTCATAAAGGTCAGAAAGTCCTGAAGAATATGCCTCTAAAATTAATCTGAACTGTAAATTATTGTTTGTTTTTTCATGGTTCAGGGAAGTCCTTTATCATATAAGGCAGACTGAGACCAATACATAAAAAGACTTGTTGAGGAGGGACAATTGGGGCCCTTTAACTTTCCTTCCTTCAGGTCCAAGTACCAGAGAAGAAGGCGCAGGGTCTTGGGTAACTATAGAAAACTGGGAAATTAGCAAACTAGGAACAAGTTTGGGGAAGGGTGGGGAGATACAAGGAGGGTCAGGACATGGTAGAAGGGGAGACAGGAAGGACATGCAGATAGATGTGGAGAGGAAAAGGAGGCAGGTATGAATGCCTTTGAGGCTGGAATAGATGAGGGAATGACAGTTGAGGAGGACAAGTGGGTCCTCAAGGGATTAAATAGCTAAAGGTAAAGCAGATTGAGATTGTCGAATGGCATGATAAAAGTAAGACTGAGAAAGCCACTTTTTAGTTTCTTCATATCAAGAGAAATAAGTAGGTCATCATTAGGCGAGGGTTTCAGATACTTAGGATGCAAGGGCCTCCCATAAATGAAACTACTTTGGGGGAGCCCAAGAACCCCAGAAGGAAGACACAGTAACTCCAAACCATCCTTTGTAACAGTTTGACATTTTTGGACATATTAGACTGTGTTGGTGCCATAGTGATGGAACATAAGTCAGGAGGAGAGGAACCCAGTGGAGGGAGAATTCCTCATGGAATTAGGCTGGTATTCAAATAAAGAAGAGACCTCACAAAAGATCTAGGAGGGTTCCCACTTAACAGGAAAAAGCCAGGAAGAATCCCATTCAACAGAAAGAGCCAGGGATTGGATCCACACTTCAAAAACAAAAACAAAAATCCCCAAAACCAAAACAAAGTAAAAAATACAAAAACCCAAGATGACTTTGATTCAGGAAAATTCTCAAACAGAGAAGAGCCAGGAAGAATTTCTCTCCAGGAATAAATCCCTACTCAAAAAGTGCTGAGATGTTTCTAAGGAAAAGTATAGCAGTTCCTCAAAAAATTAAAAATAGAATTACCATAAAACCCAGCAATTCCACTTCTGGTCATATATCCAAAAGAACATAAAGCAGGGTTTCAAAGAGATAATTGTATATATATTCATGGCAACATTATTCATAATAGCCAACCATGTGGAAGAAACCCACATGTTTATTGACACATGAATAAATGGATAAACAAAATGTGGTATATAAATACAATGGAACATTATTAGCCTTAAAAAAAAAAAAAGGAAATTCTGACACATGCTACAACATGGATGAACCTTTTGAGGACATTATGCTAAGGAAACTAAGGTACCCAAAGATGACAAATACCATATGACTCCACTTATATGAGGTATCCAGAATAGTCAGACTTATACAAGCATAAAGTAGAATGGTAGTTGCCAGAGGCTGGGCACCAGGGGTAGAGGGTATAGAGAGCTGTTGTTTAATTGGATGAGTTTCAGTGTTTCAATATGAAAAACTTCTCAAGATTGGTTGCACAACCATGTGAATATACTTAAAACTTCAGTAGGTTAAGTATATTAACCAATACTTAAAATGGTTAAATAATAAATTTTATGTTATGCACATTTTACCACAATTAAATTTTTGTTAAATTCCTAAAAAAAGCCAAAATGACTTTTATCCAGGAAGACTCTTGATCAAACGAAAAGAATAAAAAAGAGCCCTATTCAATAGAATGGAAGTAATTCATTATTGTGTTACAAGAGACAAATGTGTGAATGACCGAATTAGGAGCTATGATTTGCCATTGTGTTATTGGGCTACAGTTTTTTCCCTTCAAAATTCATATGTTGAAGTTCTAAAACTCTGTATCTCAGAATGTGATGATAGGGAGCTAAAGCCTTTAAAGAGGTAATTAAAGTAAAATAAAGTCACATGGGTGTGCCCTAATCCAGTAAGACTGGCATCCTTATAAAACAAGAGATTAAGACACTAACAACTGAAGGACAACCATTTCAGGACCCAGTAAGGAGGTGACCATCTTGTAGGCCTAGGATAGCAGTCTCAGAAGAAACCAAACCTGTGGACATTTCAATCTTGAACTTCCCAGCCTCCATTGAGAAAACAAATTTCTGTTGTTTAAGCACCCAGTTTGTGTTATTTTGTTATGGCAGCCCTAGCTGACCGAGGATCTCAATATCCTCAATAATTCATTGTGAATCTCAAGTTCCCCACACTAGAAGGTAACAAATGATTTGAGGATCCAGCACAAATACCTGGTAAGAATAATTCTTCAAAGTCTCATTCATAGTATTATACTTTTATTTTTTTACTTACTGATCCATCTTCTCATTCGACATTGCATTCCCCTCCTCCCCTTTTCACTATAATTTCTTACTTCATTAAGAGAGGTATCAGTTTCCAACTAAGTAATTATGCCCACAATTAATGCCCTGGAAGAATGCTGCAAATTAGTAGCTGCCTCTTTTATACTTGCCTTAACTTGGTAACCTTTTGGTTTGAGGGGTGGAGGGGTGGGAAGGATGACTACGCCCCCTGAAGAACTTGCAGACTGGCATGTGATCATTTTCTGCAATCTGGCTTTACATGTAGCTTTGCGATCTGGGTTTGTATGTAGTTGTTATTGCTCACTCCTTTAAGACCACTGTGTCTACTTGTCATTGTACAAACAATTCTGAGGGCTAATATAAATTTTATTAATATAAAAATAGGAGTACTATGAGAACTCAGTCACTGGAGAAATAAAACCAAACTGACAAAATACATTGTCTATCAAATGTAAACCAAACTGTCAACCACTTATTTTATCTTTTATGGAAAAACTGTCTTACAGCCAAGTTTATGCAGCAAAAATACTTGCAGCAAAGATGTTTAAGGTGAAATTACCTAGAACCCCAGATAACAACCCTTCTGGGGGTGACCCTACCACTGTTCTATTTGACAGCTATTTGACAAGAGATGCCTGCAGAATCCTAATCACTCACTGCTCTGTCCTCTTCTCTCTCATTTTCTTCCTTTCTCATTCCACCCTTATTTCACAATGGCCTCTACCCTTATGTCTTGGCTTTCATGTCCACGACCAGCCTTAATCCTATTTCTAGCACCCTCTCTGACCCAGGCCCCATATTCATTCTCCCGTCAATGGTCTTACCGCCTCTGCTTCAAAGGTATCCCTTGCCATGTAGCTCTGTTCATTTTCCACTTACATTGTCTTCTCCACCAGTTCTCATCTTTGCCACTAGAGTCCTCTTTGTTATTAGACCCTGACTCCCTCCGTTTCTCCCTTTTCTCTTTCTTAAATCTGGGCTTCTCTCTGACACCTGAGCATTTGTTGCCTCTGGACCTGACAATGCTCTCACTTTCCTTGCTTTTATCCCTAACTCTGGGAACTACTTTTACAGCAGAAGTGGTTGTTTTTTGTTTTGTGTTTTTTTCCCCCCAGATTCTACATTTGCAATAGACTTTCATTTACCTTCACAGCCTGCCTTTTCCCCTCTCCCATGAAAGCACACTCAGATTCTTGGCCCCTTCCCTCCTGAGACCTCACTTTGAAAACTACATCTTCTCACCTGCTGGAACCCTCTCTCAGAACATGGTACAACCTATGAATCCCATTCACAGTCCAACCTACGAATATCGGTGATTCATTGATCTTTTTCTTCCTCAACCACTGATCCTTTGTACACCATCACCAGCAGCCTCTACTTTCACTGTGGCTCAATCTGAGTTAATCCTCCCTGTTACACGGTGGTCAGCTCCACCAGCCCTGCTGACTGGCCTCTTCTCTCCCAACCATCTCAGGGGTCAAGCCTGCCTTTTTCAGCCCCACAAAGAAGGGAAGTATTACCTCTGAGCTCAGTTTTTATGTCTGGAAGAAGTTGGTGGAGATGGCTTTAGATATTCTATCATGATCAAAGTGTCTGGGGAAAAGACCCCCTTGTTTCTTAGCTACAACCACAGGGATCCCAAGCTGATGAGCTGGAAAACTCAAAGAAGAAAGGGAAGGAGGGAAGAAGAGAAAGCAGAAGGAACAGAGGAAGAAGTAGTAGTTCTGAGTATATATGATGAGGTCTGTCTGGAAAAAGCCCAACCATTGTTAATGTAACAAGAATGGTTTGCACAACATTAATGTAACCTGGCAGAGGAGAGTGGACTGTAATGCACATGGGTGAACAATGATGACTTCACTGTACTAGTCAGTGGGGGCGGTAGATGCTGTTGAGTGAGCATGTGTACTATGTGGCCATTGCATTTAAAATGACTGAGTGAGTAGAGCAACAAATCTGCATCAGATTTTCTGTTAATCTTGAACATTCCTCTGTGGAAACTATTTGGATGATTCAGAAGGCCATAGCTATGGGCAACTGGTGACTGGCAACTTCATCATGACAACATGCCTGCTCATGTGTCTTATCTCCTGTAGACTTTTTTAGGGAAACATCAAATCACCCAGGTGACTCAGTTGCCCTACAGCCCAGATTTGGTGCTCTGAGACTTATGGCTTTTCCCAAAACTAAAATCACCTTGGTAAGGGAAGAAATTTCAGACTCTTGATGAGAGCCAGGAAAATATGATGGGGCAGCTGATGGCAACTGGTAGAACTGTGTGAGGTCCCAAGGTGCCTACCTTGAAGGGGACTGAGGCATCATTGTCATATATATAATGTTTCTTGTATTTTGTTCAATAAATGTCTCTATTTTCCCTATTACATGGCTGGATACTTTCTAGACAGACCTTGTATAGAGTTCAGAAACCGAGGACTTCTCACCTCAGATTGTTTGCTTACCTTCATCCAGGATAGCCATGTCTCCACAAACATTGAGTTTTTTCTTTAGGGATGAAAAATGTTAGCAGGAAAATTAGAGATTTCAGGGGGTTAAAGAGACCCAGGAAATAGCCTTGGCTGGTGTGGTTCAGTGGATTGAGTGCTGGCCTGCAAACCAGAGTTGATTCCCAGTCAGGGCACATGCCTGGGTTACAGGTCAGGTCCCCAATAGCGGGTGTGCAAGAGGCAACCACACATTGATGTTTCTCTCCCTATCTTTCTCCCTCCCTTTCCCTCTCCTCTCTAAAACTAAATAAATAAATTTAAAAATCTTTTTTAAAAAACAGAGAGACCCAGGAAATAGTCAAGTCCAAATAGCCCCTTGCTTCTTAACAACTCTCAGGAGACTGTAAAAACGAGTGACCTGGGACATAACTGTATGGTAGATAGGCATCTTTGTGGTTCAGGGGCTTCAGTAAGCAAAGAATTCCCCACACCACTAAGTGCATTGATTGCCCAAGATCGACAGTCAGGATAGCCATGCTTTAAAGAGCAGCTTCCTGGTGACACTAAACACGGAGCCAGAGAACCAGTGCAGGCCGAACCAGCCCAGGCCTGTTTGCGTTGCCCCTAGTTTCAGACAGCCTGACTTCTGGGTTTCTGAGCACCATCTCAGAGTGGGGTCAGTAGAGCGGCCATTAGAGACTCAGCAGCTTCCCAGGTGCTCACCATTGACAGGGAGGCCAGAGAGAGCAACCTGTGCTTATGGGAGCATACTCAACTTCAGGCTGCAAGGAAGAGCTAGAAAAACGAAGCCATCCTGATGGTGGCAGAGGGCGTGTCAGGGGCAGAAAGGATTGAAGGATTCCCCAAGTCAGAGGGAAGAAGCAACCTGCCCAAGCCAGATACCTCCAGTTCTGCCATAGAACAGACAGGGTCCTTCCAAAGGAAAATGGGAAAATAACAAGCTATTTTCAGTGACTTTGGTTCCATAAAAAAAGGTAAGGGGCAGGAAGGCCTACGGCAAAAAAACCCAGCCAGTACCAGCTGCTATGCAGAGCCCAAGTTCAGATGAAGGTAGAGCTGACATTCTGGGCTTTTGAGATCCTGAAGCTCAAGAGGCACATGCAAAGTCTTGGGGTGAAATCATGGAAAGAAACAGGGTCTTAGGTAGAACTTTACAGCATTTGAGAAAAGTCAGAACAATGAGGAATCCCAGTTCCAGGCATAGTTTTCACATGGGAAATCCTGTGTCTACAGGGCCCTTATCCAGATCAAAGGAAAAAGGACAAGTGCCATGTCAAGTAGGCTCTGAGGATTAGTCCTAGCAGGGACAAGGGTGATGATAAACCTCAGAGCCATTCTGTTTCATTGATCAAACGAAGGGAGAAAAGGTAAGTTTCCTGGAAAAACATAAAAAATCCAACTTTTTAACACTGTTGAGCTGGATCTGATTTCTGGGAGTGCATGGCCCTTTGTTACAATGGTTGTGAGTGCAGAAAGCCAGGAGGTCAGAGAGCAAGGTGATACCCTTGCTTAGCCTTTCAGGGTCAACTAGTCGTGTCTTCATAATGTCCATGGTCCTTGAAGGGTGTGGTTCCCTGGGTAGTCCTATATTGCCTTTACTCCAGACTTTTCAAACTTCTTAAGTAAAAACTCAGGGAAGCTAAATATCAAGCCCAAGTTTGTCCGGCTGGTGAAGCCTGATGCGTTGAGAGTGTACGGGTTTCCTTCCAACTCCATCCTCAGTTGAGAATATATGCTGAATGTCAAGGTAGAAAATTTTGTTCTTTGGAGTTCCAAGGAGAAGACAAATCTTTGTTTTAGAGAAAACAAAATTGACAGTCATAGCAGTAGACACTTATTTCAATTTACCAGTTTTAACATAACAATAGAAATATTCATTTTTGCTATGTATCAGTTATACGGCTTAAAAATTAAAAGATTTCACACGTCTAATTAGAAGCACTTCTTTAATGTAGGTCTTGGAAAAATCAGAATAAATGCAGTAATTTATACAGCTGGACACTCCTGCCCTCTGCTGGCTAGAATTGACTGCAACCAGACTGTCTCAGTTTAATTGTACTAACATAGTAATTCTTGAATTCTTTGATACCTGTCAAGTTCTCTAAGAGAAGACAGCCAGTTCTTCTTCTATGTTGACCAGGAAATTTCTTAGTTTATGTTCTTCAAGAGCCATACACAGAGACAGAAAGAGAAATATCAAATTGATAGATACAGAATAACTGGCATTTCTGCCTTCCCTTCCCCTCTCTCCACCTTATTGCATTGTAACAGACTGCCCAAGTACTGATTTGTTTCATTATATTGTAATAAGACAGAAACAATGCATTTTGATTCAAAATATAATAGACCTAAAATAGTACCTGGAACATAAGAGTGTGTGCAGGAAATTTATATTGAATAAATGAGTGGCAGCCAGAGCGAAAACTGGAGAGAGGTTCAAAGAAAGGAGGAAAAATGACAGGCCCTATTATTTCAAGGACTCTTCCCACCTATCTTTGAGAGAAAGGTTTATTTCAGAAATACTAATATCGCACTTAGTATGTTCTAGGCATAGGACATAGAAACCCAATTAAGCTGGCACACATACACATTTAAAAAATATTCTTATATGGTCCCTATAATAACCCTATAAAATAAACACTATTATATTCATTTTACAGATGAGGAGACTCAAGGGAGAAGAGGTTAAGGTAAATTTCCCAAGCTAAATAGCTACTAAGTGATGTGGCTGGGATGTGAACCCAGGAAGTTTGGCTGCGCAGCTCACACTTTCAGCCAGCAGCACGGTGCCTCTCTAAAGGATGTAACAAAGAGCGGAGAGTGAAACAAAGAAGAAAAATAGCTTCAGTAGTATGGTACCACTCTTTCCATGTAACTCACCTGTTGGCTGCAACATCACCTGTTGGCTGCAACATATTCATATCAGAGATGACATCGCTATAGAGAGAATCAAATTAATCAATTCAGTGCCTCTCACACTTGCTCACAGAAGGGGAATTAATCACATAGGTGGGTAAAGCGTCCATGGACTAGAGGCTTAGAAGACCCACAACAGTCTAATGGGAGACATTTCTTAATAGTTTTTTTTATTATAACTTAAAAACTTATTAAATCTTTTCACTTCTAACAATGGATAGATCACCCAGACAGAAAATCAGTGAAGAAACACTGGACTTAAACTACATGTTAGATCAGAAGGCCCTAACAGACATTTACTGTACATTTCACACAATAGCAGCAGAGTACACGTTCTTCTCAAGTGCACATAAATACTCTCCAGGATAGATCTTAGGCCACAAAAGAAGTCTTAATATATCTAAGATTGAAATCATATCGAGTATCTTATCTGACTACAGTGACATGAAACTAGAAATTTAATATAAGTGGAAAACTGAAAAATTCACAAATATGCAGAGATTAAACAACATGCTTCTGAACAACCAATGGTCAAAAAAGAAATTTTAAAAATCACAAATATCTTGAGACAAATGAAGATGGAAACACAGCACAATAAACTTAGGGGATTCAGCAAAAGCAGTCCTGAGAAGGAAGATGATGTGACAAATGCCTTCGTTAGAGAAAGAAAATCCCATTGAACAACCTAAGTTTACACCTCAAGGAAAAACAATAAACTAAGCCCAAAGTTAATACAATGAAGGAAATAAAATCAGAGTAGATACAAATGAAACTGAAAATAAAGTTTGTGTACAATTAGTATTATTTCTTCTGTAAGTGTGTGACAAAGAATTTAACAGTGAAACTTCGCTTTGGTCTTAGCACCATGGTCTTAGCGGTCTCCACACCAGGAGAACCAAGTGGAAGAAGAAGCGAATGCACAGGCTGAAGCACTAAAGAAAGATGAGGCAGAGGTCCAAGTACACTGCTAGCTTGTGCACCCATGGAAGCCACAGGAGCAGACATAAGGGAAGCCAGAGGCCAGGGACACTGTTAAAAACTGTGGACTGCATGCCTGCTCTATAGAACTTCTTGATGAATCTAGAACATACATGCCACCTGATCAATGCGACCACCTTCTGACCACCTACTCTTACAAAAACATTCCCTCCTGGTCCTTTGCCCTGCACCTGTGACATTCTAGACTGGATCTGTTCTTAGTTGTGGCTGAATGTGGTGCATACAATAAATAACCTCTTCTGTCTTAGCTGAAGGAAAAAACAGTGAAACTTCTTCAAAGCTGTTTTTTTGTCGGAGGGGGGAATTTTAAAAAAATTTAGGTATTATATACAGTAAAATTAATATGTTGGTATACAGTACTATAATTTCAGTGAACCAATAAATTAATTATGTTTTCATTTCTTTCAGGTAATACCTAGAAGTGGGATTACTGGGTGGCATGGTTAATATATGTTTAACTTTAAAAAAAACCTGCCAAATTCTTTGCTGAAGTGGCTATACTATTTTGCATCGCCACTAGTAATGTATGAGAGTTCCAGTTGCCCCACATCCTCACGGAAACTTGGCTTTTTTTTTCTTTTTAATTTTGGCCATTCCAGTAGGCGTATAGTGGTATTACTTTGTGGTTTTAATTTGCATTTCTCTAATGACAAGATGTTGAGCATGTTTTCATCTGTTTATGTTCCATCCATATATCTTATTTGGAGAAATGCCTGCTCAAATCTCTTTTCTATTTTTTTTTGACTTAAATTTTTTAATTGTATTTTTTCTGTACCATTTAGCCCCCTTATACCTCCCTACCCCCACACTCTTGTCCATGTCCATGAATCCTTTATCCTTTTTGCTCAATCCCTTTACCCCTAACCTCCCCCACTCCCCATAACATCATCCTGCTCTCCATCTATAAGTCTGTCTCTATTTTACTTCTTAGTTCAATTTGTTTATCAGATTCCACGTATGAATGAAATCATATGGTATTTTCTTTTCTGACTGGCTTATTTCACTTAGCATAATGTTCTCCAGGTCCCTCCATGCTGTTGCAAAGGGTAAAATTTTCTTCTTCTTTATGACTGAGTAGTATGCCATGGTGTAAATGTCCATGGTTTTATTCACTCATCTACTGATGGACACTTGGGCTGCTTCCATATCATGGTGATTATAAATAATGCTGCTTGTGTTATTTGGAATTAGTGTTTTGGGTTTCTTTGGATATATTGCCAGAAGTGGGATCCCCTGGTCAAAAAGCAGATCTACTTTTAATATTTTGAAGTATCTCCATACTGCTTTCCACAGTAGCTGCACCAGTCTGCATTTCCATCGACGGTATAAAAGGCTTTTCCTTTCTCCACATCCTCAGTAGCACTTGATGTTTGCTGATTTATTGATGATAGCCACACCGACAGGTGTGAGATGGTATCTCATTGTGGTCTTAATTTGTAGTTCTCTGGTGATCAGTGACATTGAGCATCTTTTCATATATCTATTGGCCACCTGTGTGTCTCCTTAGGAGAAATGTCTATTCAGGTCCTTTGCCCATTTTTTCATTGGGCTGTTTGTTTGGTTTGCTGTGTGTATTGAATTTTATAAGTTCTTTATAAATTTAGGACATTGATCTCTTAGCAGATGTATTGGTGAATATTCTTCCATTCTGTGGGTTTTCTTTTTATTTTGTTGATGGTTTCCTTTGCAAAAACATTTTAGTTTGATATAGTCCCATTTGTTTTTCTTTTGTTGTCCTTGCCTTGGGAGAAATATCAGATAAAATATTGCTATGAGCAATGTCTGAGGTTTTACTGCCTATATTTTCTTCTAGGATTTTTATGGTTTGGGGCCTAATATTTAAGTCTTTATTTTAAAATTATATTTGTGCATGGTATAAAGCGGTCTGGTTTTATTTTTCTGTACATATCTGTCAAATTTTCCCAACACCATTTATTGAATAAACTATCTTTAGCTTGTTGTATGTCCTTGCTCCCTCTGTTGAATACTAACTGGTGATACAGTTGTGGGTTTACTTCTGCACTCTATTCTGTTCCATTGACCTATGTGTCTGTTCTTATGCCAGCACCATGCTGTTTTGATTAATTGCTTCAAAAGTATTAAATACCTAGAAAATAATCTAACCAGGGATAAGTGGAAGCACATACCGTGTTCATGGATAGGAAGAATCAACATCATTAAAATGTTCACACTACCCAAAGTAATCTATAATTTGAATGAAATTCCTATTAGGATTCCAATGACATATTTCACAGAACTAGAATAAATATTTCAGAAATTTATATGGAACCACAAAAGGCCCTGCATAGAAACAGTGATCCCGAGAAAGAAGAACAAAGCTGGAGAAATCATGCTACCTAATAACAAACTATACTACAAGGCCATCATTTTAAAGGACTAGGGTGTTTCCTTATGGTAAATATTGAGAGTTCTTTTTATACTTTTGGGTGCAAGTCCTTTACCAGATATATCAGTTGCAAGGATTTTTCTCCCAGTCTGTCACTTGTCTTTTAATTTTCAGGGTTTTTTTTTTTTTTTGCAAAAAAGTCTTGGAATTTTCATAAAGTCTAAAGTGATACATTTTTGTATCATGCTTTTTGTGTCATAACTATGATTATTTTTGTCTAATTAGCAACAAAGATTTCCTCTGTTTTTTTTGCTAGAAATTTATAGAGTCTAATCAGTATGATTCCTTTGGTAAGTGTTTGATAAAACTCACCAGTGGAACTATTTGGATCTGAGGTTTTCTCTGTTGGAAGACTTGCTACTAATTCAATTCTTCAGGTAGCTATCGGATTGTTCGAGTTATCTATTTTGTCTTGAGTGAGGCTTTTTAGTTTTCTTGCTCAGGTATTTGTTCTTTTCATTGAACTTGTCAAATTTAAAGTTGTTTGTGGTATTCCTTTATTCTTGCAATATCTGCATATTTGTAGTGGTATCTCCTCTCACTTCTATATTGGTCATTATTGTTTTTTTCTTCGTCACTGTGGTTAGAGGTTTATCGATTTTGTTGATCTTTTCAAAGAATCAGCTTTTGTTTTTCTCAATTGTTTTCTGCTTTTCATTTTAGTAATCTCTGCTCTTATTTGTTTCCTTCTGCTTCCTTTAATTGTTCTTTCTAAACATTTTTTATTTATTTTTGTTTTTCAACCTCACCCAAGGATATGTTTATTGATTTTGAAAGAGAGATATGGAGGGAGTGGAGGAGGGAGGAGGAGGAGGAAAGAGACAGAGATACAATAATAGAGATAGAGAGAGAAACATTGGTGTGGAATAATTGATCAGTTGTCTCCCATACACACTCTGACCAAGGACTGCACCCACAACCTTGTGGTGCACCAGAAGATGCTCCAACCAACCAAGCCACCCACCCAGGGCAACTCTATTTTATAAAATAGACTTTTAAAGTATAATCTTAGATGACTTGGCACTGCTCTTCTTTTATAAGAACTTAATGTTACAAACTTCCCCTCAGTCCTGCTTTAGGTATAGCACTGATATTTTGGTATGTTGTGCTTTTTCATTCTCTTTCAATTTAATATATTCTCTAATTTTTAAGTGATCCTGTTTCTGTTTTTTTTTTAGAATCAATTGTTGATAGATATGTATTTATTGCCATTGTATTAATATTTTTTATCTTTTTCTTAAAGAAGACCCTTTAATATCTCCTATAATACTGGTTTGGTGGTGATGAACTACTTTAGCTTTCTATTGTCTGGGAAGCTGCTTATCTGTCCTTCAATTCTAAATGATAGTTTTGCTGGGCAATCTTGGTTGGACCTATGGTCCTTGGTTTTCTTCACTTTGAATACTTCTTGTCAATCCCTTCCAGCCTGCAGTTTCTTTTGAGAAATCAGCTGACAGTCTTATGGGAGGTCCCTTGTAACTACTAACTGCTTTTCTCTTGCTGCTTTTTAAGATTCTCTCTTCAGCTTTAAAATTTGGCACTTTAATTAAGATGTGTCTTGTATGGGCCTCTTTGAGTTCATCTTGCTTGGGACTCTCTGTGCTTCCTGGATTTGTGTGTCTCTTTCCTTCACCAAGTGAGGGAAGTTTTCTGTCACTTTTTGAAATAGGTTTCCAATTTCTTGTCTCTCTCTTCTCCCAATGCCCCCATAATATGGATATTAGTACACTTGAAGTTGTCCCAGAGCCTTACTTTATCCTCATTAAAAAAATGTTTTTCTTCTTGCTCTTCTGATTAGTTTGTTTTGCTTTCTTATATTTCAAATCAGTGATTTGGTTCTTGGTTTTATCTAATTTACTCTTGATACCCTGTAAATTGTTCTTTATTTCAATTAATGTATCCTTTGTTTCAGACTGGATTTTTTTATGTGTGCTGTTGAGGACTTCACTAAATTCCTTGAGCATGCTTATAACCTGTGTTTTGAACTTTGTACCTCATAGATTGCTTGTCTCCATTTTGTTTAGTTCTTTTTCTGGAGTTTTGTTCTGTTCTTTCATTTGGGCCATGTCTTTGTCTCCTCATTTTGGCAGCTTTCCTGTGTTTATTTCTGCGTGTTAGGTAGAGCTACTACGTCTTCTGGGCTTGGCAGAGTGGCCTATGTAGTAGATGTCCTAAAGGGTCCAGTGGCACAGCCTCCCAGTTTACTCAAGCTGGGTAGTGAAGGTATGCCCGTGTGGGCTACAAGAGTACATCCTCCTTTTGTAGTTGAACCTTGATTGTTGTTGGCACATCCAAGGTCAACCACTGACTGTGCTCTGTTTGGGGTCACTCTGCATAAGCTACAAAGCAATCTGCAGATAACTGCTACTTGTGTTGGGCTTAGAGGTGCCTAAGGCCAAGCTCTGGACCAAGGCTGGCTGCTGGTAGTGCTGGGCCTGGAGCGACTTAGCAAGAGGTATGGGGCTCGCTGAAGCCAGATGCTACTTGTTTGAAAAAATTTAGGAAAATCTGAAGCATGGGCGAAGACAAGCTATTTGTGTGCAAAAGCACTGGAAACAGCTTGGGTGGGCTCAAAAGTAGAGGGGGAGGACAATCCTCAGGGAATCACCAGGGTGGGACAGTGTGAGCCAGGCTGATGGAGTCTCAGGTATCGTGTTGCCTGCCAATTCTGTGGCTCTGTGCAGGGAGGGCTCAGAAAAGAAACATCGGCCTCTGCCAGCTCTTCTAACTGGTAGAAAACTGCCCCCCAGCTCTTGCCCTGATGCTGGATGATTCAGTTCCTCCCCATAAGTCTATAATGCCTTTCAATCTGCTGCTCCCATGCTGGGACTCAGAGGGAATGAGTCCAAGTAAGTCTGTGCATAAATAAGCCCTTTAAAAGGAACTGCCTGAGACTCCAGCAGTTTGTCTTCCACAGCCTCAATCCTCGCTGGTTTTTTATAGCCAGAACTTATGGGGACTTATCATTCTGGTACTGGAAATTCTGGGCTGGGGAGCCTAGTGTGGGGCTGGGATGCCTTGTTCCTGAAATATCCTTCCCTGATTTTTATCTGCTACCAGTGGGAGTGGTACCACCCTGTTCTGTGTCTCTACCCTTCCTACCAGTCTCAATATAGTTTCTTCTTTAATTCTGTAGTGTAGCTCGATTTCTAATGTTTCTGAATGATGGTTGTTCTATAGTTTAGTTGTAATTGTTTTTTAATTAAAAAAAAATTTAGAGAGGGGAAGGGAGGGAGGAAGAGATGGAGAGAAACACAGATGCACGAGAGAAACATTAACTGGTTGCCGCTCACCTGCCCCCAACTGGGGGCCTGGCCTGCAACCCAGGCACGTGCCCTGGCTGGGAACTGAACTGGTGACCTTTAGATCGCAGTGCAGTGGTCCACCCACTAAGCCACATCAGCCGAGGCTAGCTGTGATTTTGATGTGGTTGTGTAAGGAGGTGAGTCATACTTACCTATCCCTTAAGTCTATTTTCTAATTTCCTTTGTTACTGCCTCTTGGACCCTTAGGTTATTTAGAAGTGTGCTATAAAATTTCTTAAATTTTAAAGTATTTTAATGATTTAAAAATTGATTTCTAGTTTATTTTTTTAATTTTAATTGTTGTTCAAGTACAACTTTTTATCTTTTACTCCCATCCCATCCCAGCCCTCCCAACCAGCCCTCCCCACCTCCCTCCCATTTCCACCCACCCCTAGTTTTTGTAGTTTAATTCTCTTATGTTTAGAAAACATACCTGGTATGATTTAAATTTCAGAAAGTCCCTTAAGGCTGTTTTAGGGACCAATATATGGACTATCTTGGTGAATATTCTATGTGCACTTGAGAAGAATGTGTATTTGACTGTTAGGTGGAATATTCTAAAACTATGAATTAAGCTGGTTGATAGTGTCACTCACATCTATATTCTTACTGACTTTCAGTGTACTTGTTCTATCAGTTACAAGAGAGGCATCATGGTATCTTTAATTATAGATTTGTGCACTTTCGATAAAACTATAGTTACCCTGGTTTTCTTCCAAATAGTTATTTGCACAGTATACTTTTTCTTTTACATTTCACCTATTTTTAAAAATGTTTTACTGATTTTCAGAGAGAGGGGCAGGGAGAAGAAAGGGAGAGAAATATCAATCAGTTGTCTCTTGCAACCCAGGCATATGCCCTGACTGGGAATCAAACTGGTGACCTCTTGGTTTGCAGGCTGGCACACAACACACTGAACTGAACCAGTCAGGGCTCACCTATTTATGTGTGTATATTTAAGGCAAGTTTCTCATAGGAAACTTACATGGCTAGGACTTAATTTATTATCTATGATTTTATCCTTAATGGGTTGAATTGTGCCCCTCGCCAATTCATGTTGGTATCCTAACTGGTACCTCAGAACGTTATCATATCTGAAAATAGGGTCATTGCAGATGTAATTGGTTAAAATAAGGTCAAATTTCATACATCATACTGATTTTAGAATGTTATTATATTTTAAACTTATATTTGTTTAATGCCCAGTCAGAAGTCAAACTGACTTTTAAGTCTTTAAAAATATGTACTCAGTGATATATCTGGGATAAAACAAAATCATAAGCACAGGGTGGGGTCAAAGTAGGTTTATAGTTGTTCATATGGAAAATAATACAATAAATAAATAATACAAGAACAAATTGTTTCATATACTCACAACTGTAAACCAGCTTTTGACTCACCCACCCTGCACAGTGATGTTTCAGATACTGAGCAGAGTTCTTCATTTAGTAACAAGCACATACCATGACCATGTTAACGTCTACAAACAAGATGTTTCCACTGTATCATTCAGTCCAGTGGGGGAAAACAGACGCATAAATTATATCCCCAGGTGGCAACTGGTGTCAGGAAGACCGAGAAAGTGTGTGTTGAAATAGGTCTTGAAGAATGTGTACAGGTGTTTGCCAAGTGAGATAAGACAGGTCATAAAAACTGAATACCATGAGAGAAAACTGAGCAGTCGAACTGTATGGTACAGTAAGTTTGAGGGAAGGCGAGGAGTTGGGTAAGTGAGCACCAGCTGAACAGGCAATCTGGGTGAACTGTCAGTGTACTCTTGGCTCTCTTGAAAGCTTATTAGAACTTGAATGTGAATGATATTGAATAGTGATCACTGCTGTCATTTGTAAAGAGAACAATTATTCCCACACTTGGGTACTTTATTTGTAATAATACCCGCTGCATTCTTCATAATGCTCCAGACATAATTTAAACCTCTCCCTTTGAAAGGTAGGTAATGCTCAGTGCCAGGAGTATGGGGTGGATGGGGTGTTTGTTAACAACCCTCCACAGCTGAACTGTTCATTCTGAGAAAAATCATGTGCTTGCTAAGCAAATACACAGCTGTAACAGAGTCTCACACTTCCTCCTAATCACAGTTCATCCCAAGCCCTCCTAGAAGGAAATCCTAGAGACGCTCTAGTTTGTAAATCAGAGAAGTGAGAGGCAGAGAGGTAACATGATGTGCAGACAAGTGGTAGACCCAGAACTCAGGTGGTTTAACTCCTGAGTCTATGAGCCAGACTACTCTGTTTTTATTTACAGAGTGGTTACAGGAGTACTTTAAGCTAAAGAGAGGAACAGAATCTATTTTTCAAAAAATGCAGATCATGCTGGCTAAAGAACAGACAATGGACTGAAGGACAAAGGTACTGGTGGCCAGGAGACATAATCCTGGTGAGTGGATCTGACTGTATATTTTTCAAAAAGGGATGTCACATCTTAGTCTGCCATGGCATGAAGACTTATTTACTACTAGTTAAATTAAAATACCTATAATTATTACTCAATATATCCAAACACAATAAAAGCCATAATCTCTGGAGTTTGGATTATTTCATACATAAAGTTTTAGATGATGACTTATGAAATGGGGAAAAAAAGATTACAAAATCAATGTCTGCTGAAGGCAGAGAAAAGATTCTAAATGTAAAAGCAGTAAAGTTAGGCTCATAAATACCTTTAAAAACCTTATTTGTTAGCATATAATTAGATTCTAGTATCCATGAAGAAATTTCAATTTTCAAGCTTACCATCATACCAAGACTTCTGTTTCAAGTCTTTCATAGGAGCTAGGAGAAAAATGTACACAAATGAACAAATATTAATTTGACTCATACTACTGATTCTCTTGCTAAAAACATAAATATTTTAATAATAACTTCAAAAGCTGGATGTGAGCCTTCCACTGAAGAAGTCTTTTATGGTCAGTAACAGAGCTTTCTAGTTGTCCATGCTAGAAAACACTGCCTTATTTTGCAAAGCCTGAAAGTTCCCACCTCCACACTCTTAACTTACTTAATCCTCACAAAAAAACTGCTGTCATGGTTGAGAAAATTCAACCATGAAATTCTGAAGCAAATGTCTTGTTTAGAGTTAGCTGTGGTGACATGATTCTAAATATAAAATATGTCCTACAGTATCTCACTGCCTCCCAGCAAACGCTACCTAGGTATCTACGGTTACTGATGTTCACTGTTTCAATCTACAGGATTACTTCAACTCAAACAATAGAAACACGGCTCAAAATTGAATGTAACTGAGTTTTATAAATTGGAGAGCTTTATCCTACTAAAGCCACTCAATATTTCAAAGTCCTATAGGAATTCCATTTTGAATTTTAAAAAATTGTAATTTTTTCATATTAAACACTTCTTTGGGTTTTCCTAAATGAGAGCAATTCTAAAATAAGCCATGTTTGTAGGTTATTTTGTCTTAGTAATTTTCAGAACACTGCTAATTCACCACAGGAATTCCGAGGTTCAGGGGATGAACAATGAGGGCATCTTGAGATTCTTGCGGGAAATGAGTTAAAAGGACATGATGGAATTAATTCTGTTGAACTTATAAAATTTAAAAATTGCCCAGTTGATATAAACAAAAAGATGGTTCTCACTAGAAAGAAAATAAAATAGTTTCACTACTTACAGGGAGAGGTCAAGGGCAGAAGAAAGCAGGCCTTGTGAAAGAGTGAAGGCACGCACCTAAGGCCAGACATAAGCAGAGCACAGTCTGAATTATTTAAATCCTAGTGTCCCTATGAGTCAATTGGGAGGACGAATAAGGAGTTACAAAGTCTGTTAACCTCCAGTGTTCCTTTATGGCTTAAAGGAGAAGTACTATAAAAACGTTTTAATGTCACTTCCGTTCAACATGTTACAAAGTTTAGGAATCCTGAAAGATTTTAAATAAGAATTAAAAGCAAGGTAATATTCAAGGTTTAAAACAATAGTCTGGGAAGTGTTAAGAATTTGTCATTACTGGGAAAAATATTAAGAATAAAAATGATGGGAAAAGGCTGTTGGGATATTTCCATATTTATTATTTTACTTTTATGTGTATAGATTAAATTCCATTCCTTCACCAAACTATACAGAACAAGCCAAAAGTTCCCAATGAGGGAAAATTTTGAGCAAAATGAGCACCAACTTCAACCATGATTTTCTACAGTATAACATAGTTAATTAGCAATACAATTGAAACATTAAAAAATTTAATTTTGTGCATATTAAAAATATGCAGTCTTATTTTTCAGCATTTCCACTTAAAAGAAAAATTTTCAAATCGTTGCATTTTTAGCTGCTTTGTATACACATTTCTAGAAAAAAAAGACATAAAATACATTTGACTGATTTTCTCTCTGTCCTTTGACAGTCTAGTCCAAAATATTATGTCAAGTTTTGATTTTAACAGTTTATTCACTTTCTGGATTCCCTTAATAACCTGGAGTTTTTCCCTTTCACAACCCTGGCAATTTCCAGGCTCTCCAAGGCAGAGCTGAGATAGAATATAATTAGACAACATATGACATGGGGTGAGAATGCATTTATTTGTCAAAAATAATTTTTGTATTGTTTCATGTTATCCACTTTAAAATTCTTTACCCCATCATTACTGCAAATTAGGCTTTATCAGTATTTGAATTTTTACCATGTATATTTTTTCTTCCCAATTCTGATATTTAGAAACCTATTCTATGCAGCTTATAAAATTTTGAATATACTAATCCAATTTTGTTGCCTGAGCTTTTTGGAAATTCCTTTTCTTAATACATAGTAAATATCAATTAAACACATGCAAAACATACAAACTGAATTGAAATGCTCCCCAAGCTAGAATAATGCTCACAAAAAGCTTATGTATTTTTCATTAGAAAAATCTGATAACAAAACAATACAACATAGCTCTGCAACTTAATATGTAAGTCAGCAGGATATAAACCAACTCTTTTTTTCTTTCTCTATCCTGTGGCACTTAAAAGAATTGTCAGTTATCAATAAAACTGTATTTTCAAGAGAAGTTGTTTAAAAAGTTTATTTTATTATAGAGTAAAAAATATGAATAAAGATTTCCAATACTCTTCCTTGGCTTTAAAAATGAAATTTTCCTTTCCTTCTCACTCTTTGGAGATTTTAGAAAACTTACTATTCCTTTCCCTAATGTACAAGAATTCTTCACATTTCTACTTTAAAAACTAAACTGGAGAGAATGTGCACATCTACATTGTCCAAGCAAAGACCACAAGCATACCAAGTAGGGGGTGGGTGGAAAGCAGGCAATAAATGAAATGCCTCGTCTGTAAGGAACCTAAATAAAACAGACTAAAAGTTGACCTGCTTTTGATTATCACAATGCACCAGTAATGTACATTCCTGGGGTTGAAGACTAGAATGCCACCCCCAACTGCTTGACTGAATGAGACACCCCTCAACTTCTCTCAGAGTCTCCCAGCTTCCTTCTTATCACCTCAGTGAAATTAGTTGATGGAAAATCACTGTCTTTATACTGTACCAATGGCTTTAGTGCTTACTGATCTTCATGCCCAAATCAGTTTTTTGTGTAATTTTCCTATCTAGTTGCCAGGAAAGCAAAGATTAAAATAGGACTACTATGCAGATTATAGGAGAAAGCAAACATTTGAACAGCTTCTTTACAGAGTTTAATTAAAAGTAAAGTACAGGTGTAGAAAAAGTCATGAAAGTCAGGGTTGCATTTGGGGAAATGTAAAGAAGGGTCAGGTGAACGCTTCTTTACATTTCGATGAACCCTTAAGTTAGATGAACAAGATAAGGAAAAATGCCATATAACATTTAAAATTGTAATAAATGTACAGAAGTTGAATTTTAAAAGGGAAAGGTTAATCAATATTCAAGCTGGTATCTTTCTTACTCAGTACTAAAACATTGAGCTGGAGATAAAGGTACTAGACTTCAGGATGACTTTCCATTTAGACTGAAGAAATAAATAATGAGTATACTGCATAGTTCACAAAGCACCTTACCATAAACTACATGAGCTCATTTGAGCTCTCAACAACCCAGTGAGGCTGTCAACAGTGGAAGGTATTACATATGTTTGAGGACAAATTATTGGCTCCTCCATAGAGTAATCATGTGAGAACCTGAGAGTTTACTTAACTGCTGTGTACCTTGGTTTCTCCATATGAAAAATGGGGATGGTGACTGTCCCTACCTCACAGCTATTGTGGCAAATGAGATAATACATATAACACTTTAACATAGTACCTGGTCTGTGGTGAGTGCTCAATAAATGCTGCTCTTATTGTTATCATTATTTTACATGTAATGAGACAGACTCAGAGATTAAGTTTGGAGTCATATGACTACTAGGCAGCAAAGCTAGAAGTAGAATTCTAGATATATTCTACTGGATATATTGTTACCACCCTGTATTACCAATAAATATCTACTTTTACAGTATAGATTAGCCTTTTGCAAGACTTTCACAGTTTATTTTTTTGCAGTTGATAATGTCATTTGAGTTTGACAAATCCAATGGCATTAATACCATTTCCAATGAAAAAACACTTCTTTTAGCGGGAATAGAATTACAGGTATTAAAAAAGAATGGTCTCTATAGATAATTAGGGTGGAATTGGAATCTAGGGCTAGAAAAAGTTAATTTTGGCTTTTCTCTAAACCTCAGAAAAATGGAAATATAGGCTATTAGCTGGTAGACAGCGGAAGACTGCAAGCTCTGTGACTGCAGCAATATTCGTTTATTTACTCTCAAGATGGCAGAAGATTAGTAGGTGCACAAACATCAGTTTAATGAATGTTTAAACTAAAAAAAAATCAACTTTAAAACATGTCCTTAAACGGTAGGATTCACTGCTCTGATATGCCTTCTTTTCCATTTTTAACTACATAACTATAAAGTCTAGCATATAGTCAGTCATCTACCCATTTTTATCAAAAGATTCAGAGTAAGAAATAAAAGACTAAATAAGGCCTTGAACAGCTTTATTGAAATCTGTATAAATAAACATGCACATTTCAAATGTAAACTCAAGTGAACTCAAGTGCAGACAAAATTTTAACCTCTGTCATGCTGGAGGTTAGTTTACATTAAAAAAAAAAAGAAAAAAAAAGAAAAGAAAAGAAAAAACAAAAACAAACCCAAAGCAGCTTTTAAAATACCAGGATGAAAAACCAGCTTTAATATCAAGGTATAAAGCAAAGCCATGATCAACATACCTCATTTATTTATTATCCTGGTCAAATGCATTATTTTTTAAACTTTAAATGCTAACATAAATAAATAATTTACCAAAATGTGCACTCACAGAGTGAACTTTTATTTACAATACACAATTTATAATCTATTGTATTTGATTAGTTCAAGTGAAGAACATTATACTTTTTGCTTTAATAACAGTGGGACACAAAGCAATTTCTCAGGTAGTCGACATGTGAAATGTGCCCCAGCATTTAGATTTTCTATTAAAGGCAGTATTGTATGCCAATTGACAATACATTCTTTGAACTAGATCAAAGGGAAAAAGCAGCGAATGAAAAATGTTTCAAATGTTCACACATATTTTTGGCATCCTGGATCCTTAAATGTGGTGAACTAAAATCAAATTCAAGGTTTGTATGCTTTATATACTGTACAGGTTCTAACTCTGGAACATGCAAATGCCAATTCTCTTATAGCAAGTTACCTTCTGAGAAATGCTGTAAGGCTATGGTGAATTCCATCAGGAACACACAAAGAAAGTTAACAGACCTACCTTTAAAGCCAATTGTCCATTAATGATTTAAAGGCCAGTATACGAAAAAATTTCTCATCCTAACCTTGATGTAATTATTACTATGGATACAGAATACTATTAAGTCTGTCCTTACATTACAATAATTGGGAGAGCTAAAAGTTGCCAAATTACCAAAAAAAAAAAAAAAAAATGGGGTAGAGAAAAACAGACAGCAAAAATTTTAATTGTGAACCAACACCAGATTAAAGATATGCATTTTAAAACAAGTCAAGAATTTGAATGTCTAAGGAATAGGTCCCAATAGCTGTAAACAAAAACTTACGTTTAACTGAAAAATTACTTTAGATGGGGTATGAAATCTAGAACCTGTTTCCACAGTAAGATGATATTTAATGATACTACAAAAGGATATAACTTTTTCAAGATTGTTTCTTATATCATGATTTGTTTTTTTAATAGGCCCACACTGATTACCAGGGATAGTTTGAAAATTTGGTTTGCCAAGAATTCTACTGCAGTATTTAAGCCACATTGATACTGCAGTTTAATATCGTAGTAGTATATGTGGCAGCCTAATGCACATGAACTAGATTATCCAAAAACTAAGTTCAGCCATAGTTTTCTTGCAGTATTATTAGAGCAAAATAAATGACCAACATCCACAAATTTAACATTTGTCATCAATTAACTCACATCCAAAAAATTAAAGAAAACATAATTCATCAAAACAGCAGCAAACTTAAAAGGGATTTATTTGTGATTTCCTATATATATTTAGCTTGTAAATACAAGACTGTAAATGTATTAAGAGACAATTTCTGTTAAAGTTTTCATTGTGTTTCACTTCAAGTACTGCACAAGTTAAAATCTGATAAAGGATTTACATTCGGTTATCTGAAACGCCCCATCTCAGACTTTTGTTTAATGTGGTGGATAACTTCATTTCAATAGATACCACCAGCAGGAAAGTCTCTCTTTTATGGCTTCTAGGACTTTCATTAGTTAGTGTGCATACAGTTTTCATTTTCTATATCATTGTCATTATCATTGCTATCTTCATCACTTTCTAACGGGATGCCTGTGGCAGCTGAAGCACCTTTAGTTTCTCGATCAAGAGGGAAAAAGCCAGTTCCACTGAAAGTGTCTTGCCTCTGGTAGAAGAGTACATATGCTGCTTTGGACTGTCAAAACAAACAAAGGGTGTTAAAAAGGTCATGATTCTCAAAGATCACATTAAATATAGTAGGAATTTTTAGCCGGTACCCAATTTTGGGGATAGGGCATAAAATCAAATTCAAAAACCACACAAGGTCAGATGGAAGTTATGAACACTGATTAAATATAAGAGGACTTCTACTTATAAATGAAGAATGGTCACTGGAATTTTAACATTTTTATTCTCTTCTAAGTTAGTTGGACAGATAAATAAATGCATCTATATTACAGATTAACCCAGTTACTCTATCATGGCATAGAATTCTATGCCTTCTTCCCTCCTGTCTCTAAGGAAAAGATAAGCTTTTTAAAATTCTAATCACAACATTCTGTTTGCTCTTGAGTCCAACTTTCCTTCAGTCATCACTCTGTACCTTCAGTGAGTCCTTATCTTCTAGAATTAAGTCTTTCTCACAGCCCGGCTTGTAGTCTATTATTCATCATTCACTCTTCTGCACACTCCTCAATTCAATATGACCTAACTGTTGCACCAACCATTTTAATGAAATAGTTTTCACGAGGGTCAATAATCTCCTATAAACAAATTAAATAAACGCCTTTTTAAAAGTTCTTTTAGTCAATCTCTCTATAGCATTTAATGTTTTACTACTCCTCTTTCCTGCATCCAATAAGTTTTAGCTTCTGTGATACCACTTTTCCTTAGGTGTTCTATCTCTATGGTTTTGTTTAACTTCTCTGAGAGCTTATTAAATCCTGTGCTTTAAAAAAAATTCACGTTCTGTCCTTAGCCCATCACTCTTTCTCACCGTGTATCTTCTTACTAGGCGACTCATTCAACCTACAGCTTCAACTGCTACCTAAAGACCCACAACTCAAACTTATAGAATTTGCAACAGCTCCAACTACTTAAGGAAAATTTCCATTCACATAGCTGTCGCACACGTACCTCAGACTTCAACAACAAATTTTTCCTATAGTTCATATTTTGGTGAATTATGAAGAAAGTTTTCCTTAACGTTTTCCTTTTTGCATCTCTATATTTGTATCTTCATTTATATCTAAACTTAATCAAGTTCTTTTAATCCTATCTAGTAAATTTCGTAAGTCCAGTCTCCCTTTATCTGTACACTTACTACCACTATTTTAAATTTATTATTATTACTTAAAATGTTTTTATTCTTTAGTTATAGTTAACATACAATATTCTATTAGTTTCAGGTGTACAACATAGTAAATTTAGAAGCCCTTAACTGCTTAAATTACATGATAGTGTCCTTTCTTTGGGGGTCACTATGATGGCCTTCTTTGCCCTTCTCAGTGCCTTCCAATATATCTTCAGGCAGATGTTAAGATGCAAATTTAATAATGTTCTTCTGTTGCTTAACAATCTATGCTTCTCAGACTTTAAAAAAAAAAGGGTCTAAATAACCAAGAATGTCATCTTTCTTGATCTGAGTTCCAAATTTAGCTAATTTCTGCCCCATATCCCTAACAGGAGTCTTTCCTTCCAGTAATACCAAATTATTTGCTGTTCCCCTAAATAACATCATCTGTCATTCCTCCTTACTTCTGTAGGTACTGTTCTTTTTGTGTAGAATATTTTGCTTCTTTTGTCTAACTTACTCCTATTTGCTTCAGACTCAGGTTAAACACTACTTTCTCTATGTAAACTTCCCTGCAGTGGTTCTAACTGCTTTAACCCTAAATCAGATATTTAATAGTGCTTATCATATATAATTGTTAATTTGCTTGCCTGTCATCTTTACACTGTATCTCTTAAAATCAGATATTTGTCTTTTAACCTTGAAAAAGTCCTAAATGTAGAAGGTGCTCAAATACTTGTTGACTAAATGAAGAAACATTGTTAAGATGGAAGTAACATCTAATTCATATAGTGTATATAAACAAGATATATTATTTATTGGAAAGCAAGTTAGGGCAGTGCTGTCAAAGAGAGAGTCTTTGAAGGAGGGTAATTGGCTATTTTGCAATGTTTTGGTTGGGAGAGTAAACAGAAAAGCAGAATTGAAAAGTGAGAGATATAACTTTAAATTAGAAGTCTTAGACAAACTGGAAATGTAGTTAATTTGGGCATATGCACATTTTAAAAAATAAGAGTTCAAGTCTGTTCTTTGTTATAGCTATAAGAAGATAAGCAACAGTACAGAGTTTATATGTCTATACATAGATTAAAAAATTTGTAGGGAAATAATGCAAAATTATGTCTATTCATCCAGTGACAGATTAAAACCATGCCAATAAATGGGCTCAGAAGTTTATTAATTTATAAAGTTGAACAATTTAGATTGAAAGATTTTAAAATATTATAAACTAAAACAAATGCTAGTCTCTGTGCTCAGGGGTTATATAATTTAAACTTAGGGAAAAAAGTAAAGCAGTTGGTACTTCCCACAATAACAAACAATAGGAAATATCACATGAGCAAATATTACATTTCTCACTCTTTGTAATACTATGATCAATAAGTAAACTTTATAGAAAGGCAAAATTCATAGAAAAATAAACTATCAAGCAAGTCTTAACTTTGTTCTTAGCATATACTAGTCATCTTTTCATTAATCAATACCCTTTTAAAAAAATTTTTTATTTAGTTATTTTTCAGAGACAGGGTAAGGGAGGAAGAAAGAGAGGAAGAAAAACATTAATGTGAGAGAGAAAATATTGATCAGTTGCCTCTCATATGTGCCCTGACCAGGGACCAAACCTGCAACCTAGGAGTGAGCTCTGATGGGGAATTAAACTGGAAACTCAATCAACTGAGCTACATTAGCCAGGGCAATCAATATCTTATAATAAAAAACTGCTCTGATGGGAAGCAAAACAAACACCGATATTTTGGCTGTGCCTGTGGCTGATAAACTGATGCAAGTGTGAATGAATGTAACTTCCTCATTTTTCTACTATTTAGAAAATATCAAAATAACAAATACACAGGGTTATTTTTTAAACATATCTGTATTCTTTTTTTTTAAAGATTTTATTTATTTATTTTTAGAGAGGGGGAAGGGAGAAAGAAAGAGAGGGAGAGAAACATCAATGTACGGTTGCCTCTCACGTGATCCCCACTGGGGACCTGGCTTGTGACCCAGGCATGTGCCCTGATTGGGAATTGAACTAGTGACTCTTTGGTTCACAGGCCCGCACTCAATCCACTGAGCTATACCAGCCAGGGAGAAGAAATCTATACTCTTTTATATAATCATGCCATTTTCAGTTTAAGTGTTTAACTGTCATAAAGGATAAGACTTTATCTTAAAAATCACATACATGGTAAGGCCCTTAAAGAATTTAAAAAAAAATCCTCACCTAAGGATATGTTTATTGATTTATTTGTGGGGTGGTGGGAAGACAGAGGAAGGGGGAGGGGGCAGACAGAGAGAGAGAGAGAGAGAGAGAGAGAGAGAGAGAGAGATATCGATTGCCCCTTGTACATACCCTAAATGAGGATCAAACCTGTAACCTACGTATCCTAGGTATGTGCCCTGACTGGGAATCAAAACCACAACCTTTTTTGGCATATGAGATGATATTCCAATCAACTGAGCCACCCAGTCTGGGCAAAAATAGTTTTTTTCTCTTTTAGCATTCTGATTTTAAGTAGTCAATGTCTAGATATATCTGAGCCTACTCTTGAAGGAAATTTTTTTATTATAAAATAACTTGTTATTTTTGTAGAAAACCCCAGTTTTCATGTTGAAAACTACTAGGAAAATTTCCATACTGCAGTTTATACTTTTGTTAGTGGGCAAATTCAGAAAACAAATTTCCACTTAGAGGACAATTTTACATTTTTAAAAATCAGAGCAAGTGTCTCTTAGCTATTAGAGTTGCTAGAATATGGACTACAGTGTCTCTTATGGGCTCCTTTAAAACTGGGTTCCTTGATTTTAGTAAATAAAAGACACTTACCACAATCTGGTCTTCAGATGCAGTTGAGACACTACTGTCATCAAAGTAGTACCATTTTCCATCATCTTTATTTTTTGCAAAAGCAGTATCTAATGAAAAAATATAATCACTTCTATAACTGAAATGATTTATGGTTTCTTGGGGGGAACCCTAAAACCTTAAAATCATCTCTGTGAGGAATACCTATTAAAATCATATGCAAATCATCTATATAAGGCCTATCTATTACCCATTCAGCTGATTCCATTCATTAAAGGTTTTTAGAATAATTTCCTATAATCTACAAGCCTAAAATACTTTTCATATAAGATAACTTACAACTTTTTTCATCCCAGTGACAAACAGTACAAATTTATTATTTTTTAATTCACAGGATAATATTAATGATAATAAATGGTAATTAACATTTATCATGTACCAGACACAGTGCCATGCAATTTACATGCATTATTTGTAATGACGGCATTATTATTATTATAATTTTAGAGATGGGAAAGTGAGGCATCAAAAAGTTTAATTTCTCCAACACCATAGCTGTTAGGTAGCAGAGTTAAGATACAAACCCAGGTATGTCTCTGACTCCAAAGTTAGAAACTTCAACCATAATTTAAAGTTTCTATGACAAATGTTTTTGTAAAAATTCTATCTGACTAATTTGTAGTGGTTTTTACACCAAAATCATTTCAGTTTTAAACAAAAGTACAGAGCAAGAGAAAGGTACAAAGTGATGAATTAATTTCTACAATTTTTAAAGATTTGCTTCATCTTTAAGTTGAAAAAACAGCCCTTTTCCCATTCCATGCTTTGTATAAACTACCTAGGAACTGAGAAAACAGTGTCAAAATGTCTCCCAAACAATTATCTGCTGTCATAGCTTCTTAAAAATGACACTTTATTATTGGTGTCTTCTAAATAGTTCTGTCACACACACTTATTGTTCTTCTGGGTGAATGCTATAGTGGGCCGTAAGTTTGTCAATATGAACTCACAATTGCCGCTGCACTTAAAGATTAAAAGAAACATACTGTTAGACTGAATAATAAGACAAAATCTAAAAGCAATATGTTTATAGAGAGCAAATCCTACAAAAAGGCTCACAGAGTTGGCAAAATAAATGATATCAAGAGAAAGCTAGACTAACATTTATAATTTTGAGAAGAATAAAAGGGAAAAATGAATGTCAACTCCTGGTAAAAGGAATAACAGAGAAAGAAGAGGTACCCATTATAAACATAAATGCCACTAACACTGCTAAAAAACTAATAAAACTCTTAAAAGAAATAGATAAATCAACACTTTCAATAGAAGTCCTGACAAATTCCCCTCAGAAATGGAATGAACATGAAAAATGATCAGAGATGGTAATAATTTGAATTGATGAGGTTAAACTATTAGAGCAATATAGAACTCTGAATAGAAAATACCTATTTTTCAAGTACGCAAACATTAAGAAACAAACCATTTATTAAGCCACATGGCAGCCTTAATAAATTTGTATGGATTAATATAATACAGACAATGCTCACTACCAAATGAACAACAAAAGGAGAGCTGTATTAAAACCATTTATAAAAGCATATAATTGAAAATTAACTACATTCCAAATTTTATGGGATACAGATAAAGCAGTATTTAGAAGGAAATTTAGAACTTTTACTATAGCCTTCAAAAGAGGAAAAAAAAAAGCATTCAGCCCCAAAAGTTGGGAAAAGAACAACAGAACAAACCCAAAGTAACAAGAAGAAAAAATACCAAAGGGAAGAGAAGAAATCAATAAAATAGAATACATACATGTAATAACAAATAGGAAAAATTAATATAATGGAAAGCTAATTCTTTGAAGATTAATAAGACGAACGTGAGAAGATCAATAAAAAAAGATAAAAGGTAAAAAAATTGCATAAGAGTATCATAAACAATTATTTTCAAATTGGAAAATATAGGTATAGTTTTAGAAAAAAGAAAATGGCATAAAGTGCACATTTTGGAAAAAGAAAACTAGATAGACTTCAAAAACATGACATAAATAGAAAAGTTGAAGTCTTGTAGGGCCCACGTAGGTGATTTTTTACAGGTTAATTCTCCTAAACTTTCATGAATAGTTAATTCCTATACAATGCTCTGCTGCTTTGGGAAACATAAAGAATCCTAGCCCATTTTATTAGAGTAGACATTGCACTTACAAATTAACTGCAACAACCCTAAATAAAATTAATTAACCAAATCCAACTGGGTATATAAAAAATACTAAAAGATAAGTAGGATTTCCCAGGAATGCAATGATGTTTCAATAGAAAAATCAACGGGAGAATGTAGACGGGTATAACCATCCTAGATAGCCATGTGGCAGTACTTAGGTACTCATGATCCAGCAATCTCACTTCTGGGAGTGTAGCTCAAAGAAATTCTCACAAAAGGGACTGTAAACAATGATATTTATCAATCGTATGGTGGTAGAAAGTTAAAGGCAATTTGGATGTTCACCTTAATTTAGTAGAGAGATAAAATATGACATATCTGAGTCATGAGTTTAGAAGCAACAAAATATATGGACACGTGTTAAGTGTAAAGAGAAAAAGGTAAGATTTATAGCACAGTACCAATCACGTAATTTAACAATGATGCATGATTTATCAGAGAGATACACACATATTAAACACATTAGAGAAGGGGAAAGAGAATGGAGAAGGACAGGAGCCCTGAATAGACATGTAATCTTCCTGTTCTTTAAATAAGTAGTACGAATAACTGAACCCTCTAATCCTGATGTCAAAAAACATTCAAAAACAGATTCATTCATTAATCAACATTTACTGAACAACTACTACATGAAATACACATCTCACGTTTTCCTTTAAGAAGTAATAGATACCTTAAGGAAAAAAGTTTGGAGTTATCAAAACATAATTTTAGTAAAAAGAGAAACTGTCAACTTACAGTGTCCTCCTCCCATCCCTCCATAGTGGTTGGAAACGGCAATCAAATTATAGCGACAAGGACCTGCATTTGGGTTAATTAGGAATTCCGACATATCCAAGTCACTGTTAAAAACAGATCAAGTTAGTTTTACATTTTCTCTAAATGTAATGCATTCTGTTCCCTACCAGCAGTACTGACATATATGTAGATATGCAACATTCTTTGAAATGCAACCAGCTATTTATAATCTGTCATTTATGAAACTGGAACATGCCCATCTTCTAGCTTACAATTACTTCTGGTTATTCTTTTTGTACTTGTCTCATTAAAAAGCAATAATGACTCTAAACTTCTAATATATCTCTAATAGGTTCTACCTTATCATTACTTCCAGTTCTTCTTGTAATTATATTGTCAAAATATTATATTCTTGAGGACTTTGATGGCGCACAATTTTGCTAAAGAGAAAATTATCATTTTTTGGTTCCATAACTGCAAAACAGCTTCAACTTTAAATTTATAATCACCAATTAGAACAATCCACAGAATGTTTTTAATATTATAGTAATCATTCCCTTACAATTGCCTCTGTAATATATACCGGCCTTCAGCATTTGTCTATCAATGTCCTTTTAGCAACATGGGAGAGTATCGAGTTCTTATTGGAAAATTTTGTTTGATGAAGTCCTTCCTGGACTACATAAATGAGAGCATAATATTCCCTTTTGGTCCTTCTGAATCTCAAATATGTTTAGTGAAAGCTTAAAAAAAAGGACTACAAATATGTTATCTTCAGACTGCTTTATACTTTATCATGGCTATGATGTTATGCTCCCAACAATGCCATAAGAAAACTAAAGGGTGGTGACACAATAACACTCTGTGTTATTTTTCTAAGCAATTCCATTTTTTCTGGTTTCATATATTACTTTAGTTATTTTTTAAAAAGAATACTTAGGCCCTGGCTGGTGTGGTTCAGTGAACTGAGCAATAGCCTGCACACTGAAAAGTCACTGGTTGCATTCCCAGTGAGGGCACGTGCCTGGGTTGTGTGCCACGTCTCCAGGTGAAGGAGTGTGAGACGCAACCGCTCGATGCACCTCTCACACACTGCTGTCTCTCTCCCTCTTTTCCTCCCTCCTTTCTCCTCTAAAAGTAAATAAAAAAATCTTTAAAAAAAAAAGCATATTTAGGAATGGTTGATGATTAATTCTCAGAAAAAAAAAATCACTAAGGTCCCATGAATATCTTTAGATTTATAAACAAGGCCAATGAACCTGCAATAACATAATACAGAATGAGGTTTTTTTTTTTTAAGTATGTTTTCTTTTTGTTTTTTGAAAAAAATCTCTAAGTAGAAATAAAAATTGTTACTGATCCTTACCGATTGTTAGAGCTACTGAAATATTCACTCAAAAACTGAAACTGGACCCAATGCTACCTAATGTTTACAAAAAGTTAGAGTTGTCCACTATTTAGGAAGTATAACCAAAACTTACTTGATAGGAAAATCAACTAAGGTATCCAACTTGTCTCTCATGTATCGACTGTAAGAAAATCGCTTGAGATGTACTACAAGTACTGGAGGCAGGGACCACAAATCCAATTTTTTTGTGGCTTGCTGATGTTCTTTACAATTTGGGCAATACCTAAAAGTAAAAAGAAACATTTAAAGCTTGGTAGAGGCAATTAAAACACTATATATAAAAAAGTTTGAAAAGTTCTATATTGTTTCAGTGAGCAGTATACACCAGACTGAAAGGAATTTCTATTATCTTCAATACGTTTTCCAAATAGATTTAACTGTTATAAACTAGTATGTAAATAAGTAATCAAATAAATGATTAGGGCTAGATTATTTACATTTCAGTATGCTAAAAAGACACGGGTGTATCACAAAGGTGTGCTGAGTTAGATACATTAAAAAAATCTCAAAGTTTCTGGGCTCTAATGGAATAATACCACAAAACATAATACAATTTCCCTAAAACAGTTTCTCTTAAAATGGCAGCACAGCTTAAAATTCTCCAGAAAAAGTAACTCGAATTATTCATAGTAAAATGGATATTATGTAAAATACAGTAATGGGTTTAAAACTTAATGTTATAATACTTTCGTAAACATTCTCATCCCTCTTAACAGAATATTGTCATATACAAAGTGCTTAGTATTTAAAATATGAAAGAGAATTTAGTAATCACCTTTCCAACTCCCTGTAGCACATACCTCAGTATAAATCCTTAAAAAATATTAGAAGCAATTATTTAAGTTTGTTTCTTACCAAGGATCTTCAGCACCTAGCTTTTCTTTTGTTGTAAAAAGCTCAATGCAATCTTTTAATTTCACAAAGGGTTTTTTAGGCGGTTTATATTCCACACTTTCATGTTTTTCAAAATCCTAAAGAGAAGTATTTCTTGAGTTAAGAAAACAAATGAAACAAAACTCATTTTAGTGATACCATCTTACTATGAATAGTAATGAAAAACTCCTAAACTTTCTCAAAAGAATCATAAAGCTTATTTCAGCTGATTTACACCACCCTTCTAAATAACTCCTGTATGCACACCTAAAAACAATGAGAAAGTATAAAAAGAAAGCATGTTCAAAACTATCATGTCTTTTCTAGTATATTACTAACCAAGTGTATACTGGCAAAATAAACACATTTGGTAGAAGCCAAAGAATGTAACAGAACAGTGGTGATCAACACGGAAAAGATAAAAAAGTAGTCCGTGAAGACTTACCTCAGCAGCATTTTCATCAAAGTATCTTTTTTTCAAATCAGGATCCCAATCCAAAGCAAGAAAAGATCTTTCTAAGGTGGAAAACATATTTTTTCTTTAAAATTTATTATGTCTTAATGTTAAAATCAGTGTATTTTAATGTTAAGGTATATAGGAGAATAAACAAATAGCAGTCAGGTTTACTTTTATTAGGTGATCAGGGCAATTTCCAAGCCATTAAAATAGTTTAGGAGTTAAAAAAATTAAACAAAACCTAATAAACACATGTTTTAGTATACTTAGAAATTAAGGCTTTTTAAAAAAGATTTTAGATAGACATATAAATATTAAAATTCATGTGTTGAACTTTGTGGTTTTCACCTGAAAAAAGTAACATGCTTTGCTCAAATGTAGTGTTCCATCAAGCCATTTTTTAAAAAAAATATATTTTATTGATTATGCTATTACAGTTGTCGCATCAAGCCATTTTTCACAAACACTTACCATCTAGCCTAAGCTGCCTATCATCAAATCTTATATGCCTGGTATCGTCTTTGATGTAGTTGATATCAGTATTGCCTAAGTTGTTAAACTGGAATGTAAACAATCGTTTTTTGTGTCCCGTGAGTTGACCTTTGCAAGTTTCTTCAGTACATAATCCATTTTCAGAATCATTATCTCCTCCAACTGAATCTTCAGACTGACTGTTTTCATTCTCAGAGGGAAGTTCTTGATCTTGGCTGGATTCATCATCTGGTTCATCTGTTTCCATTTCACCTAATTTTAGATATTAGAAATCTTTAAATAATCTCAATGCTACATTTAAAATTTATTAATACTAATGTTATTTTTCTCAGGCTTGCAGATGTTTTTTTAGTGCCTCAATCCCCTACTTTTCAACTTTTCTCTGAGGCAATAATCCAAGTGAAGAGTTTTTACAGTTTAATAGGAAAGTCTTACTTGGTGAGCCTTCCTCATGTATGCCATTTGGGCCATTCCCATTAATATTTTGGTCCTTACAGCAGTGTAGGGATCCTTCAGTGTCTTCGGTTTCAGTAGATATTTTGACATATCGGCTTAAATAAAATTAGAAATCAAACAAGTTTAGTTTTGTAAAGGTAAGAACTTAAAAAAAATTTTCTCTTCTTTAAATAAAACAAAACTTTTGAATGGACGAACAGTGGTCATTTAGTAGACTCAAGGATAAGTTCAGACTCAAGAGAAAGTTCCACAAGTACAACTGACTGACTAATCATTTGTTTTGACTGTCTTTATACAAAATCAATTTGTTCTTCTTGCATTTTGACATGTTTTTATGTGTTAAAATATGTGGCAAATATTTCCTCAGTTTAAAAAGTATTTTATAAAAATCCTTATACATGAAATATGTATTATTGCTAAGATCATTTATTGTTGTATGATGCAATCTTTATGGGTAGTATAGGACAATGATTAAAATAAGTATCTAAGAATACTAAATGTGTCAGCTATAAAGGATCAAGTGACATTCTGATTAACTTAAAATTCAAATCAAGGTTTTTAGAAGACAGAAGCAGCTGCCTTACAATACTATCAACCATGAAAGTTTATCCTTTTAAATAAATCTATTTATTTTCATGAGTTCTTGAACTAGCAGTAGGTATAAAGAAATAAAACATCTCATACTAGGATTTCAGAGTGCATACATAACAAACTTTTACTTTCTTCCAACTGTTAACTTTTGGTGTAGAACACCTAAAAGAATTCATGCTTCGGGGGTTTGAAATTACCTTAGTAATATTTTACATGATCGAGAACCTGGATCAGACTATACTTGGGTTTTTTTAATTGCTATCTCTCCAAACTAAGTTAAGACAATACAGAATTATCTAATTATATTTTGATAGTATTTTGCACATTTACTTTCTTTACCTATCTTATATTGTTAATGTAGAATCATCTGACACTTACCACATTCTCAAAAGCAGGAGATTATAAAGTTTATCTTCGGTATTGTTTCGTGGTACAGCCATAAGAAAAGGCTGACCAAAAAGTGAAGAACCAGTATGGTGGGTATAACTTGAGTGTCTAAATTTTTCTCTTAGGCAAACAGGAATAATCACATGCTCTGTATCTTCTGTCCTATTGATGTTAATTTCAAACCTACAAGGACAAAACTGACTATAAATTCTGAAAACTTTTATGTTATTCTTTTGAATTTTCCTCAAGTAATATTTTACACAATGAATTTTATACTTACACATAAATTTCATCCCGCTCTATAATACTACTAAGGTTTTCATCCATTGCGAATATTCTGTGAAATCTATGATTGAATATATCAGTAACTATCATCTAAAAAAAAACAACATATTTCTATTGAGCTGGTTTTACAACACTGCAAAACTGAACTCGAACTTATGTACTTCGAACCCAGAAACATCTTACCTTATCTGCAGGTACTCCTGATAAAGCAGACAATGCTGTACAAAGATCAAGTATGTTTCCAATTTTGGGCACAACCACTTTGTACTAAAACACAAAAAAAATTATAATGAATTGATTACTTTGCCAAAAATATATTCAGTAGATGAGAATGGCCTCATGTTCACTTCCTCATATTCACTAGGCATTTGGCTCACAGTGTCTCCAATCTTACCATCACCCTTGGTGACAATGTCCATATGGGTTATTTGTGCCTTATGTTCTCAGTTTTCCAGTCCAAGAAACTTGGCATCATCTTTGAACACTCTTCAACATTTTCACCTCCTATGTTCAACTGATTCACCCTGACACTAACCTTAATGCTAAGAGTTCAAGTCTTTACATTTGTCATCTGATCACTGCAAAAACTTCTTCCCAGGTCTTAGCCCATCCAATCTAAGCCTTTCCAATGCAATCTTTGCACTAGCCAGTCTTCTTTCTCAAATACAAATCTGGCTACTTAGTGTCTCTACTTCATGATCCTTAATGGCTCCCTTAGTCTTTAGGGTAAAGTCCCGACTTCCCACCATGACATCAAGGTTCTTTGTGATGGACCTTCTGCTCACCCTATTATTGACCAGTTTCCAAAAGTGGGTCATGTCCTCTCTCTTCTGCCATCAGCTCTTGGTACATGCCTCCTTCTTGGTCTATAATACTTGTATTTCTACCTTTCATGTGCTCAAAACCTAATCATTCTTCAGGACTCAACATAGGAAATCATCACTAGTTTGGGTAGGTTACTCTTTCTGTATGCTCATATCTTACCTAGTCATAGCCCTTTTACCACTGTATGAAAAACTTCTTGAGAACAAGGATTAGGAACACCTTTGTATTTCTAGCACCTTGCAAGTACAAAGTCTAATACAGAATACATGTTCAATACAATAAACTTTGATGACCTAAAAAAACTTCAGTGATGGATCCTAGCTGGCATAGCTCAGTGGATTGAGTGCGGGCTGCAAACCAAAGCATCGCAGGTTCGATTCCCAGTCAGGGCATATGCCTGGGTTGCAGGCCACGGCCCCCAGCAACCGCACATTGATGTTTTTCTTTCTCTCTCTTTCTCCCTCCCTTCCCTCTCTAAAAATAAATAAAATCTTAAAAAAAAAAACAAAACCAAAAAAACTTCAGTGATGGAAAAACATAAGTAGGCTAACTCAGCTGATTTCCCTTTCCTCTCCAGCAGGTTAAAGCACAGAACCACGAGGCTGTCATTTTGTATTTGTGTTGTTACTACTTCAAAGTGGAAAAAAAATCCCAATTCACCTGTGGCTTTAACCTCCACAAATTTATATTTTTGGTCATCAAGTGAGAAAAGAGGTAACTTAATGAAATCCACTTTGCTGAAAATATAATCTGTAAATATAAATAAATCAAGTTATACTCACCTTATAGGCTAATATATAACTTGAATGCAATCTATATAATATAGATTACTTTATATTATTGGCATGGGAGAGTACTGCCTTTAACAAAGGTACTATAGAGAAAGAATATCTGCATTTATTTTCTTGGTGTTGTAATAAAATTTTTACTCATTGTTTTATATTTTTCTTATTCCATTACACTTACTGGCATATATTTGTAAATTACAAATGAGAGAGGCAAAGGTATAGTTTAGTACTGCTACAGTTTTCCTGCATTGAAAAAGATGTTAACAATCTTACAAACATGTGAATAAATGAGTATCCAAAGGATATGACTTTAGAAATGTGAACATATCCCCTGGCCAAAAAGAAAAACCAGGTCTCTACTGGCCCTGCTCATGGACAAGGGTAAGTACCAAGTTTCTCTTGCTCTCTACAATACTCTCAGCACTACTGGATGAAATACTGACAGGAGGGCACAAGATTCAATGAGTTCATGAAGGAAATGAAAAGCTGCAGCAAAAGAAATGGGTGAAATTTGCTTAATAAATGGGTGAAATTTGCTTAATGGGTGAAATTTGAGTAAATAACTAGTCTCTACTAAACTTTAATTACTTTTAATGAAAGGACCATGTTTTTATAACCATTTCATACACTGCACCCTTGTTGATAGTAAAACCAAACAGTTCCACTAAATGAATGGTAACATCAAACTTGTTCAAAGTTTACCTTTCCAATAGATTTCATGAATATTGCTATGGGTTGAATTGTGTCCCCTCAATATTTCTATGTTGCCCTGGCCAGATGGCTCAGTTGGTTGAAGCACTGTCCTGTACACCAAAAGGTTGCGGGTTTGATTTCCAGTCAGGGCACATACCTAGGTTGTGGGTTCAATCCCTGGTTGGGGCACATACGGAGTCAAATGAATGATGTTTCTCTCTCACATATATGTTTCTCTACCTCTGTTTCTCTCTCTCCCTCTTTTCCTTTCCTTCTAAAATCAATAAACATATACTCAGGGGAGGATTAAAAAATACAAAATAACATAGCTTGTGTATGTGCTTTCTTTCTCCTTGTTGTGTGAGGACACACTGAGGAAGCAGCTGTCTGTAGACCAGGAAGAGAGTGCACTAGAAATCAACCACGCTGACACTCTTACCTTAGTCTCTAGTCTTCAGAACTGTGAGAAAATGAATTTCTATTGTTTAAACCACTTAGTCTATGGTAATTTGTTATGGCATCCTGAGTACAGTAGTATAATTATTATGTTCTAACAAACTGTACTATCTGGCTGGAAGCCTAAACTGAGGATCTTTAGTAAACAATCTTCTGTATTAGGAACCATGTCCGCTTTGTTTACCAGAGCTTTATACCAAGCAGGTGTCCAACACACAGATGAATGAATAAATTTGTTGAACACTACTGCTGCAATGGTAGCTCCAATCATGAGGGTTGGAAATACAAAGACTTATAAAGTCCCTATAGAGATATTCACATTATCTTCAAAGAACTCATGGTCTAGAGGAGAAAAGATCCAAGTATACACCACAGGTCATAATGATATTTGGTAAGTGTTATAATAAGAATTTAGGAAAACAGAAGGTAGAAGAAGGAACTACTTTTATAGGGTGGGTCAAGTATCAGAAACAAATTAGTTGATAACTAAAAGAAGACAATATAGTGCTTTGCTCCACAAAATGTAAAATAATCCAATTATAACACTAGGAAATAAAATCAGGCAGACAATTGATATTAAGACCTAGCACAGGGCTCTTGAATAGAATAAACAATATCTGATGCTCCAAACTATTAAAAGATTAGTCAATTATTGAAGGATTTTTAGTCTATATTTCTATTTCTCTTCTAAGTTCCTAAGATACATAAAAAGTACATGTATTTAAATTTACCATTATCTTATATAATGAATTAAAATAGGAATTAGGTTTACTTCCAATAACCACTAGGAAAAATTATACTTAACATTAAAGAAATTTAAAGTTGGGAAATAATACTATGTTAACAATCTTTGTAAGTTAACGTTCACCCCAACATTGTAAAATCAAACCACCTCCCATTTTTCTTTGATAAGAAAAAACCTTTGGGAATTTTGTTTGTATAGGACAAATAATGATACTTTGCACATCCCTCACCCTTTCAAGTTTCTAAAAAGCTGTACTAATTTCCAAAGTATCTAGCTTATAAAATCTTACACAGACATTATTACTAGACTGTGCTGCGGCATAAGGAATACTAATTTTTTTTATAAAAAATACAAATGCAAAAAAATAATCATTACGTACCTGCATAGGTTTGGTAAGTGGGTCCATTCTAACTAAATAAACTTCCAAGGTACGTTCTTTTTTCATAGGTAATGGAAGTGTCAAGTAACAAAAAGGATCAAATGTGACTGAAATCTTAGCACATTCAGGACAAACTAAAGTTGATTTAAAAAGGCCATGAAATATATCTACTATGATAGAATCATTTCTTTTTAAATGGTTTTCCCAGGCTTCTTCAGCAACTACCTATGAAGAACACACACACATATTACACAGAGATATCACATTATTAAAACAATGGTGACAATAATATCATTACATTTACCTTATCTGGCCTTCCATCAGCATCTTTTAATTGTATATATGGTTTTTTCCTAATTCTATTCAAGTCCTCATGTAGTCCATCTAATAGGAAAGCCAATAGTTCCTGACAGTCCTGCTGCTGGTATCCAGAGAACTGAGGTGCAAAACGTCCTACCTGTGTCTGTAAGAAAAGCAAAACTATAAAATCAATTCCAGGGACAAGACTGATTAAAAACAAAACAAAACAAAACAAAAAAAACAAAAGCAAGTAGTCATCTCATTATTCATGAATTCCACATTTGTGAATTACCTCCTTGCTAAAATGTATTTAAACCCTAAATCAACTAATGGCATTTTTACAGTCATTTGCAGATATGATAACTACATAAACACATATAATTGCATAACTAAAAATATTTTTAAATAACTAATATGTAAAGTAGAAATGCTGACCTGAGGAAAGAATAAGGAAAGCATATGGTAAAGTTTTTTTTTTTTTTACAAATAATTGGGAACCACTATAAGATTAAAATTCAATAATATTTCTGGGTCACTAGAAAAAAGTTACAAAGATCTCATTCAGTTTCTGTGTATAAAAAGAGGATGAATCTCTTAGAGCTAACAAGAATATTCATGTTGGTATATAATGTCCCTAGTTTTTGCAGCACTATGTATATTTTTGATGAGACTAAAAAAAACTGGAAGAAAAAAGTCACGTATCAAAAGCAAATTTACACAATTTTAAAAGACAATTATCTAGCAAAATGAAACTCATGAAACTAATCATGGGTAAGGGTTGAGAAATGGTTTGTCTGAACTAGTTGTCCAAAGTTTAGAAAGTTACGCAGAAGTTTCTTTATTGCTGTTTTTTCATTTTTAAAGAATATAGTTAATAAAATGTTACCTAGATGTTCTTTATGAATGTCGTTTAAAATGTTTGTATAAAAATGGCTGAAAACTGCTTATTCTCTTCAAAATTTTAGTGATGTTAAACTACTTGAGATTTTATTGATTCTAAGAACCACTTTGAAAATTAGAATAAACTTAAAAGTTTAAGAATTATACATGACATTTCATAATTTTTCACTATTTCATCCCTTTCCTCCCCACTCCCCAGAGACTTTTAAAGACATTTAAAAACTAATCCTCTGTCCCATACCCCAGCTAGAAATTTAATACCACAAATAATACTGTTTATCTATTTATGTGCTACAAAACCACTGCAGGGCTGCAAACCACTGGAATAGCTATGATTATTTACTCTTTCCCCCCAAAGCCATTTTTGTCCTCTTGGGGGTGATACAGCCAATCTCTGAAAATGTAATTTACTCTACTAACCTTAAAGGCTCTAGGTGTGACGTAGCTAAATTTTCCAGACCACATTTGCTTGATCAATTCAGCATAAGATTTAGCTATTTCACCTCTCATTCCTAAGGGATTGTCAAAATTCAGTTCTTCTTGATACTTATCATTGAGGAAATATTCAGTAAGTGGAGGTGTATTGCTCAAACACTGCAAAGAATAAAATGTATTTTCAAGTCAAAGTAACCACACATGTTAAACATGTTAAAAATTAAGAAAGAAACAAATTGATTTGCCATAACATACAGAGAAAAATTTAAATGATAGCCTCTTGCACTAATAAGTAACTGGTCATATAAATGTTCAAATGATGCACTCAACTATTCATTTCCCAAATTTGAAATCAATTATTTATAATAAATGATAATGCTGATATTTGTTGCTGTAAATTCTGCATTAATTTTAACCACAGCAAACTACCTGTTAACTGGGAGGGAAGCTCAGAGTTTTCTTTCCTTCTTTTACTTGATTGGTAGAAATTATGGATTGTCTACTCATCCCAGGCACCTGCAAATTAGCCTCAGTAGGTAAAAACTGAGATAGAGTGCAAGCACGAAATTAACTTAAAAGAGTATTTCCTGCTTTTATTGTCATTCCTTATCATAAAAGAGCAGCCTTTACATTTTCCATTTGGTCTACCACTTTTAGACGGAATAGTACAGATTAGATGAACCTAAGAAAATAAACTTTTGTTATGTGAACTCTGGCTAAGTGTGTTCTTACTTCTTCAAGCTCTTCTTCAATATCATAATCCAATTTTCCTTTATGGCAAGATTAAAACTATAAGTTACCTCTCCAACTCTTTTCCATTTTGAATTAAATAATCTAGGATTTAAAATAAACAGCAGAAGTACGGTTTTTCCACAATATTTTATTTTTGTTTTTTTAATTTAATATTTATTGTGGTTTTTTTTCCATTATCGTGTAGTCCCTTTATACCACCCTCCCCCCTGCAATCACCACACTGTTGCCCATGTTCATGAGTCCTTTTTCCTTTTTGCTAGTCCCTCTATCCATTAACCGTCCCCTACACAACCCCACTAGCTGTCATCTGCTCTCTCCATCTATGAGTCTGTCTCTGTTTTGCTTGTTAATTTTGTTTGTTCATCAGATTCCACATGTGAGTGAAACCATGTGGTATTTGTCTTTCTCTGACTGGCTTATTCCACTTAGCATAATGTTCTCCAGATCCATCCATACTGTTGCAAAGGGTAAAATTTTCTTTTTTATGGCTAAGTAGAATTTCACAGTATTTCAAGATGGGATAATTTCAAGTTGATAATACTATATAATATAAACCCACTATAACTTTTATCATTTAGAGATGTAGAGTCATTAAATGGAATACATAATGAATGACATAGACATACATTCATATAGGTAACTTATGGTTTGCTGCAGGAAGATATCTGTCTTAGAGTCAGGTGGCAAAGTACTTTAAGTAAAGTTGGTTGTAGGTAAAGTAGTAGAAACCCACTCTTATGAGAACCTGAATTTATATTAATGGAAATCAGAGGTTTTCAAAGCTTGCTCACCACTCATTTGGATTAAATTAAATAATCCTGATAGCTATGAAAGGTTCAGCCTGCTGAGTTCATGCTGATAACTGGGATGCTATAAGCTCCTACTATATACCATGTATTGTTTGGCTAAACGTCCAAAATTAAGCATATTCAATTTTTTGAAATAAATTATTGCATTCTATTTTGTGGTTTCAATTATAAATCAGTTTATGTTTGCTCAATTAACCATAATATCTATTTTGGAATGTTTTTATATAATAAAAATAACACTGTCCAAATTAGTAGTCTAGCCCCTATGTCAAGGCAAAGGGGAAGGTTGTTTATAATATAAAATTTGTTGTATAATTCTTAAGCAATGAAAATAATATAGACAGTTAAAAATATTTGGGGTGGGCTATATAAGCTTTAAAATCATTAACATGCCATTTTCAGCAGAAAAAAATTTTATGTGAGCAAGTAGAGGTAGGTTACAATACAGGAGGCAATTAGGGAAAGGATAATTTTCTACCTTTCTTCTTAACTCCTTTTAATTCTCAACCTTTCATAATGTTACACACCTTCTGAGTTTCATTTTCACTTTTCCTTTTGATTGTTCTCTTATAAACCCAGCAGTACAGATAGGGCCAGACAACCAAGAATATACCAAAGCTACCCAGGGCATAAATGCCATCACTTAGTAGCATCTGATTTAGTAAAAAGAGGATCAAAACTAAATAGTCAATAAAGCAAAGGGAAGATCAGACAGCATTTCCAACAATCACCAATTCGTTTTTCAAATGCTTATATTTGATCACAGCTCAGGGCTATACCAAGAATATTCCATTACTGTCTGTAACACAGTTATACAAAGAACTCAATTTATGGCTTTATGAAACACCTTGAAGAACCTAGTTGTGCAAACGTAATTCTTGAATGTCGTTTTCACTTAATTTTTCACATGTATCCTTATCTCGTAAAGAGTTTCCAAATACAATTGAAAATTTCTTAGTTTTCTAGTAGCATCCAGAGTGATCTTTCTAAAATTTACATCTAATCATGTTCTTTGCTGTAAACCCTTTAACTGCAATTTCAGATTAAAACCTAGCTCTTTAGAAGAGTCTATCCTTTTCCACCCCTGTAGCCTCATCCCTTGTCAATACTTTTGTTTTTAAAAACTCCATCCCAGCCTTAGTTGGTTACTTGTAGCTCCATGCATTCTCTCTCTAAGTGTGCAACATCACTCTATGTAAAATGTCCCTTCTGTGTCTTGCTTCTACTAAGTCATTAAGATTCAGGTATCCTCCCTTGACTCCCTTACAGTATCTTCTGTATGTTTCCACATTGCTTAGCGCTCACTTTCATTACATCATTTATTTTATAATATACTGTAATTTTAGTTTTTAGTTTGTCTGTCTTGCCAAATGGACTGAGACCTTCATGAGAATAGAAATCATGCCATACTTTCTATCTCCAGCACTGAGCACCCATGTCCCTTGGCACTTAGCACATGTGCAATAAATGTATGCTTGATAAAAATGTTTTTGCCTATATTTACTATATATTTACTATATTTATTATGTACTTATCCTCTTGGCTTTTTTACTCTCTTCTTTCAATGTTTGGCAGAGAGTACTCTAGTACTAAGCAAGGCAATAATATATTTGCTTATAATAAATAACACCAAGTTTCTTCAAGCCTGTCTATTTGAATACTATACCAAAAGAAGAACAGCACCTATTAACCCCCGCTTTGTTTGACTTCCATTCGAGTCACTATCATCTTTGAGGTGTGTCTGCTTAGATTTTTAAAATGTCCCTGACACAGAGACTACAGTTTATTTTCATAGTGACACATGCCAGTTTATAACTGAATATAATTACAAGCTAAATGACAACAAAACACAAATAGTTCTAATGATAAGTAAATTCCCATCAAGATATCATAACCAATATATTTTGAGATAAATCTTATATTTAAACTGTTAAGTCCTAAATGGCCCCCAAAAGCACACTATTTGAACATGTTTTAAGAAACTCACAAGCTACATTTTCTAAAAATTTATACAAACACATATATATATAGAAATTCAATAGCCAGTTTAATTGTTCTACTAATGCAGAGACCATAACAGTTTAACAATTAAACTGATGTCAGATTTTTCTTCCTCATCTTGAAAATACCATTCTTTTCTTCTTGAAAATAACGTTATTTTGTGGTGGGCACACAATGCAATATACAGATCTTGTATAACAGAAGTGTACATTTGAGATGAGTTAGTACATTCTTGAAATTATATAAAGACCAATTAAAATATTAAAAATTCTTATAACTTCTGACATAAATTTCATGGTATAACTGGAATATAGTTAAAACAAAATATTTCCATGCCCCAGGTGATATCAGTATTAAATACCATCACTCTGGTAGAAGAAAGAAGGCACTTTCTTACAGTTGTTCATGAAGCTTTATTTGTAATTTATGTAACTCATTATTCAATATTTTAATATGAGGCGGTCTTAGAAAAACAGCTTTGACAAATACAAGATTATTGGATATGTAATCTGGTGCCATTAAATATATTTAAAAGTATTTTTTATTAGTTCAATAATAAAAATCATAACCAGAGTTTGAAGCATCTCTCTCAAAGATTCTTCTACTATAAAAAATATCACTTTTCTATCTGGGACTGTTTCCCAAAAAATTCCTTCTGAAGACACACTTATTTAAAAATTCATACATGTGTCAACACAGGAACTTTTAAACTTGTGAGATATTTTGCTGAGTAATATATATGGACTAGAAATCACATGCAATGTGTTTTGCCTATGCAGATCTATCTCTTACTCTCAAAGCTTCTTAAAACTGTAAAATAGAACAAAAGTCATCCATTCTTAACATATGTGGTTTTTCTTAGCAAAAACTGAGAATATATATGAATGTATCACAAAAACAACATAAATTATGTAAATAGTATTAGTATGCTATTTTTGTGGCTACTTATGAGTTTTGTGATACTCCATGGGTCACTTATCATTTTGACCTTCAACTCTGTTAATTCATTTGATTTCAACTGCCTGACATTGACAAATGCTAACACTTCAATATTATAGGGAGAACTAGCTCTTATAATTCATAATGAAAAAAAATCCCATTCACATATGAAGTAATGTGCCTGATTATGCAATACACTATCTTAAGTCACATTTTGTTTGTATCATAGTTAGGCCTTGACTTGGTCCTAAAATTGAGTGGAATTTTGTCAAATACCATCTTAAAAGTAAAGCAATAATCAGTCTACAGAAAAAGATTCTGTACCAGTAATTACAAATCTTAATGAAAAAGACAAAAATTTACATTAATGAACAGTAAAATCTACTCTTTAACTAGGCTAAATATTTCTATATTTAAATATTTTTTATGATCCCTAGGTAAGTTAATAATGTACAAAATTGATAAGATCATTTGAAGATCTAAGGATTAAAAAACTAAATTTCATATTTCTTATATGGTAGACTTTTGACATTCATTAATTTAGTCTTCGTGATTTAACAACTAGTTGCCTAACTGGAAGGTTTAAGACATGAGATGTTATAAAAAGTTGCTGATTCATAAGAAATGATGAAAAGGCTGGTGTATATGCAAGCCAATCATTTTGTGAGTAGACATGACTGCTAAGTGTTCTTCAAAGTGGCTTTGTGGTTCTCTACTTGTGTTTACACATGCATATAAAATAGAAACTCTAAGTAATGAGTATCTTGAACGTTGATTTGAATTAGGATCTTAAGACATATTCTTTGGTTTAATGTATTAAGACTGAGCCGTAGTGTATTCCTCCCCTTCTTAGAATGTACTTATTCTTTAACACTCATCATAGCACCACTTACAAATGTTACATCTTAGCACCTCAAGGAAGAACTAACATTCCTTCCTCTGGGAAGACTCTATACTTTGAACTCACTTACACTGAATTTATCTTAAGAGCAGAGTCCATGTCTTACTCTCCTTTGTACCTCCGGATCTAGCACAGTGCCTGGCACATACCTCAATAAAGTGTTGAATGAATGCAAACTTGTATGGTAGAAAGGTTAGAAGCAGTCCTTACAGAGACTGAGAGCAGAAGGAAAACACTTGACTAAGAAAATTGAATTGCACCCTGTTATATAACTATAACCTACCTAAAAGTTCTACAATTCAAAATTAAAAGTCTGAATAATGCCAGAAGAGGCCTGCCTAATAAGGAAAATAACTAGTATTATGAATGTCTCCAAAACTGTCAAGATAAATCCATGTAAATAAAAGATATGTGAAGAAAAAATAGAAATATATTTTTGTGAAGACTTTCCCCCAAATCTTCAATCTAGAATAAGACATAAAAATTCTAAGAATTCTTTTAAATGACAAACATCTTATTGAGCAGACATTCTGCTATATAGTTCAATGCATACAGACCTTTAACCAATGCCACCATGAGAATTTTTAAAAAAATGCATATGCCATTCCACTATTTTATGTTTTAATTCTCTATGAGAAACTCTCTAGTTATAAATTTTCATCTTTAACCCAGCTTCTTAAAGTTAGAATATTATATAAAATAAAATTTTCTTTCATTCTTTAATTATTTGGAAAAGCTACAGTGCTCTGCACATAACCTTTCTTTATATACACATGCACAGATCCCACTGCTTTTACATTATTTTCAAAAACTGCCCCATTAAATAATTTTGATCAATAAAACTGATGTTTCTAGAGCTCTCTGAAAAAAGTGACTTGTAGTCTTAATTTTGTATTTCACTATAAAGTTCTACATAGTTTTTAAAAAAAAAACTAATGAAGTGAAATAAAGTTCTACTATATTGTCAAATCTCAAGTTGGTAATCAACATGTTTTTAGGAAATGAATAATTAGTAGCCATCCCAATAATTTGTAATGAATCTGGAATTTCCCCAGTACCTGGAAAATAGCCAAAGTAATCCCCTTCAAAAAGAGAAAGTTGTCTTTTGTAATGCTGAATATGAACCACTCCCTTTCTGTTCAGGTGCTCCAGAAGCCCAATTTTCAAGTGATCATGTATGCTCACTATTTTAGTAAACCGGTAACTAGAACAGGAAAGAAAACAAACTTAATTTTTGATTACCTAAAGCCTTTGAGTTGCATAACTCATTCTGTAACTGATCCAAATGTAATGCCCCTCACAACTTTTTAATAAAAAGTAGCTACACCGTCAACTAATCAATACCAAAAATAAAAAGCCATTCTAAAATGAGGAAAACATTTTACTATGATTTAAAAAATAAAACCTGAAGTAATCCATGGTTAAAGTAACCTCAGAATACCCAAAATTATTTTTTCTGTATTTTAAGATTAGATGAATATAGAATTTTCATATTTTTCATGTTACTCTTTTTCAATTTGTCACGATGATAGTAAAAATATTCTGAACATGAACTATATGATCCTAAAGCATTGTTAATATGGGGATATTGGCTATAGTTCTATAATTAAATGGATGGGGCAGGAAACTGATACAGACTTTAACAATGAAGAACTACAAATTGAAGCCTGTCCCTTCATCAAGTAGAATTTAAAAATGAGTTCTTTTTAAGACATTTGTTTTATCTTTTGTTACTTTTTTCCCTGGGAAAGGTAAATCTCAATATGTTTGTGAGATCATTTCAGAAGCTTCACCACCTATTTTGAGAAAGCAAATACAACCGTGGCCTTGGTTTTCTATTTTGCACTGCCAAATCTCTCTTCAAGTTTTCTTTAAAGAACGTATTTAGGTAAATAAAATATGTGAATATAACCTTCCTTTTATTTATTTATTTATATTTTTTAAAGTATATTTTATTGATTATGCTATTACAGTTGTCCCATTTTTCTCCCCTTTATTCCCCTCCACCCTGAACCCCACCCCACCACTAACCAGCACTCCCACCCTTAGTTCATGTCCATGGGTCATACATATAAGTTATTTGGCTTCTACATTTCCTATACTATTCTTAACCTCCCCCTGTCTATTGTATACCTTATTTTAACTATGTTTACCCCTCCTCCAACTAGTCAGTGAAAAGAGAATTGGCATATATTCTGCTTAAAATACTGGAATTTTATATAAAGTAGTTTTAAATACAGCATTTTTGAACTGAACAGAAATGTTGTAACATTGTAACATATATCATGAATATGGTCAATATGTATAAGGCATAAATAAAATTATACTTCATTTAAAGTCCCTGCTGTCACCTTCCTCTTCAAAGTCTATGGAATTTCTTCTCTATACAAAACTTGAATTCAATACAGAATATTATGAAAACTCTAGAAAATACAAGAATGGGAAACGTTTTGTTGGCTATCAAAGAAATGCCAGTGTTCCACCCTCCCCTTCATCTACAGAACTGAGAAAGGAGAATTCTAAGTATGTCAAAAAGACTACTCTGTTATTTGCCATGGGTACATCATGTAACTAGAGATATTAGTGTTAAAAAGCAACATTATGTAAAGACCACTGACTTTCATTTTAGAAGCTAAATGAAGAAACTAGACAAAAGAACCGCTTTCAGTATAGATAAATTTGAAAGCTTTTATCATAATGATTACACCAACAACGTTATAAAGTTTCTGGTATGTGTATTTCAATAAGGTTTTAAAATTACTAAACTATAATAGCAATTGTCTAATTTCTTTTTTTTTTTTTTAAGTAATGGGGTATTTAATGCGGGATTTTAAGTTCAGATATTCACTAGATGGCAAGCTGCTAAAACCAAATGGTCCTAATAACATTAATTAATATCAGTATAAGTTATATTTATTTTAAAATCTAAAGCTTATGAATTCAATTTTAATGTTTAGTATCTTATCTACTATCCCATTAATAATGCAAAACTGGCTAATAGTGAAATGAATGTCAATATTTTAGGCAGGCAAGATAGTCAAAGGGTTTAAGAAAAAACAACAGTAGTTCCCATCAGGATGGGGTCATAGGTAGGAACCCTTTACTTCCTTGCACAACCAACAGGAGGATAACAACCAATCTAAAATCACTCTGTGCTTAGTGTTCAACAGTTTTTGAACACTAAGTGCCAGAAAATCAAACTGCATGGAACTCTGACAACCAAGGAATTAAAGGAAAAAATCAACCAGAACAACCAGACTGGTAAGGCAGCAGACTGTGTGGGCGGGGATGGCTGAAGGCAAAACTGAGACTCAGAGCTGACTATGGACTTTGGGCAGTTGCCACGGTGGGAGAAAGTCCCAGTGTCACACGAGAGTTGCAAACTGGGCTAGAGCCGAGCAGGTGAGCCACACTGTTCGCTCTCTGGCCCCTTCCCCACAGGCAGTGGTGCAGCAAGGAGGGTTGCCCTGAGGGGAATACCTAAGGCCCTGCCCACTTATAACTTACAAGGTGCGCCAAGACAAAGAAATATGGCTCAAATGAAACAACAGAGCAAAGTCTCAGAAAGAAAGGTAAGTGATGAGGACATAGCCAGCCTATCTGATGGAGAATTTAAAGCCCTGGTAATCAAAATGCTCACAGAACTGATTGAGCTTGGTCGAAAAATGAAAAAACAAATGAAGGATACCCAAAGTGAATAAAGCATAATATTCAGGAAGCCAACAGTGACAGGAAGGACACCAGGACTCAAAGCAACAATTTGGAACAAAAGGAAGAATATAAACATCCAACCAGAACAGTATGAAGAAACGAGAATCCAAATAAATGAAGAGGTTGAGGAATCTCTGGGACAACCTGAAATGCTCCAATATCCGAATTATAGGGGTGCGAGAAGAAGAGCAAGAAATTGAAAACTTATTTGAACAAATAATGAAGGAAAACTTCCCCAATCTGGCAAAGGAAACAGACTTTCAGGAAGTCCAGGGAGCCAAGAGAGTCCCGAAGAAACTGGACCCAAAGAGGAACACACCAAGGCACATCATCATTAAGTTACCCAAGATTAAAGATAAAGAGAGAATCCTAAAAGAAGAGGAAAGGAGTTACCTACAAAGGACTTCCCATTAGACTATCAGCTGACTTCTCAAAAGAAACCTTGCAAGCAAGAAGGGGCTGGAAAGAAGTATTCCAAGTCATGAAAGGCAAGGACCTACATGCAAGATTACTCTATCCAACAAAGTTTTCATTTAGAATGGAAGGGCAGATAAAGTGCTTCCCAGATAAGATCAAGTTAAAGAGTTCATCATCACCAAGTCATTATATTACATAAAATGTTAAAGGGATTTATCTATGAAAAAGAAGATAAAAAATATGAACAGTGAAATGACAACAAACTCACAACTATCAACAAAGGAACCTAAAAGAAAAGAAAAACAATGAAAATGAAAACTAAGCAAACAACTAGAATAGGAACAGAATCAGAGAAATTACACAGAGGGATTTCAGTGAGAAGGTGGAAGGAAGGAATAAGGAGGAAGAGGTACAGGGAAGAAGCAGCATAATTAGTAGGCATAAAATAGATGGGGAGAGATAAAAAATAGTATAGGAAACAGAAGAGTCGAAGAAGTTATATGTACAACCCATGAACATGAACTAAGAGGGGGGTAATGCTGGAGGGTTGGGAAAGCAGGGTGGAGGGGAAATAAAGGGAGAAAAATTGGGAAAACTGTAATAGCATAATCAATAAAAATACTTAAAAAATAAAGAAAAAAGAGAAAAACAATAGTTCTTTATAATTTTGTTTGTGTTCAGTCTCTTGCACTTAATATTCAGTAAAAAATTTTTAAAATAAATGACTATTAAGAACTGTGTGCATGCAGGAAGAAAACAATTTTTTTTAAAGATTTTATTTATATGTTTTTAGAGAGAGGGGAAGGGAGGAAGAAAGAGAGGGAGAGAAACATCAATGTGTGGTTGCCTCTCACACGCCTCCAAACGGGGAACTGGCCTACAACCCAGACATGTGCCCTGACTTGGAATCAAATTGGTGACCCTTTGGTTCACAGGCCAATGCTCAATCCACTGAGCCATAATAGCCAGGGCAGAAAAGATTTTTAAAAGTTTAAGTGATTTATCACATTCTTTAAGAGAAACCACCAACTCACACAATTCTCTATCATTTCATTACCCTATACTTAAGGTGAGTTGAAAAAGAAATGAAAAAACTATGTATATGAACAGCATGAACCATGAAGATTCCTGATTAATTTCATAATCAAAAATAACTTTAAATTTATCTAAATAATCACTCAACACATATTTATTAAGAACAAAAGATTATTTCAAGAGTCTCAAGAAATATAGAAGTAATACTCTTAATTTTTCTCATATCATTCGTTGAACTCATTCAAGGAACTATTTGCATGATTGTGGTGGGGTATGTTCTGTGAAGCTATTAACACAGCAGCCCAAAGTCCATGTGCTACAGGTCAGTTACACTGGTGGAACCGAAACTGTAGTATTTCTTGGACTTTACATATATTGGTAGGTCTCTGACCCTTCAGCTGCAATAAGTAAATATATATATTATGTGCTATACTTCTTTTTAGAACTAATGTGCTCCTCAGGAGTCTAAGAAAACTCCAGAAATATCATTAATCTGGTACTGGTCAAGCTATAAACATTCCTGGCAAGTTTTTCTAATGCAGTATTTCTCAAACCATCTATGCGGAAGAAGTACTTTTTTTTTTCTTATTTCCAAATTGTCAAGACTGAGATACTTTAGTAAAAACAATAAAAATGAACCACTAAGGAAATGCAATAAAAAAATACCCCCCCAAAGCTCCATTTTTAAAATTAGATTTAATAGATGTAAAATTATCCTGTCAAACTGTTATAAAAGTTTTGGATCACTTATCTTAATTTCTATACTTATTTTATTGTTGACAAGTACTGTCTCATTCATAGACACATTGTGAGAAACAATGTTCTAATGTACTTACTATTTTCCGAAGAGAATACCAATCATTAGGGATACAAATGAAACCAAAGACAGTCTCTACTTTCATGATTCTAAGTAATAAATATTTGTCAGAATAAAATGAGAGAGAAAAGGGTGGGATAGGGGAAATGTAGGGAAGTAAACTAATGAACAGGAAACACTATACACAAAGAGGCTTAAAACTTAAGGAATTCCAAAAATATTCAGTTTTGGCTAGAGAGGTAGATAGTTTGAATTTTTACACTTTAGGTGATGGGAATGGGTTTTAAACAAGAAGTAATATAATCATATTTTCATTTGAAAACAATGACTCAAAGCAATCTTCTAAATGGAAGGGAAGAGGATAAATGATGGAACAAAGACATGAATTCTTGGTGTATTTCAATAGTTCACATAAAAGATGCTCAAGTATTCAAACAGTGTACTGACAGAAGAGAAGAAAATAAATGGAAGTGATATTTAAGAGGCGGTAGAATGAGCAGGACTTGGGCTAGTAAGTCTCAGATTTTTGACATTAGTTACTGGGTAGATGGTTGCACCTACAAGGGAACGTAAGAAAAGAACGAGGTCTCTGTGGAAATACGTTCAGTCTTACTGAGTTACAGTAACTAAGAAGAGGGAATTATGGTTGAGACAGATTTGTGACTTGTCAGTTCTAAGTAGACGTCAACTCAAAGGTAAAGAACCCTACAAACAGTAGGTCAAAAGTAACCTTATAAAAAGCAATTTCTATGGGGTGGTATGACAGTCACAGTGATGACATAACAGCTGTTAATAGTTATGTACTGCTTACTGTGTGCCAAGCACTTTATTCTCATTTAATATATGGAGACTAAGAAGCTTCATATCCAAGATCACACAACTAATAAGAACTAGGATTTGAATCCAAGCTGTCAGTATTACGCTGTAATAAGATAGTATAACTATCTTATTATCAAGAATTTCCTTCTCAACTACTAGTAACATTTTGTTTTTTAATTTCTTTAGAAAACAGTTACTGAAATCCTTCTCCTGGACAAGTATATAATGCTGAGAAAAGCCCTGGTCAATTACTAAATAATGATTTATAATGCCTCAATTATATACCAAATCTGTAAAAATACACGCACACCCATTCGTGCATATATGATGGTGAAACAAAAAAACCTAGAATTTATCTATAAAAAATTGTGTACTTATTTTTACATGTGTAAACTTCAGTCACCTTCCAAGTATTCTCTATTTGATGCAATATACCTATGGAGACGTTTTTCCCACTGCTCACAACAGTTTTTGAACTTGTCAATTTTGATACCTTTTAGTGCTTCTGCTGTTTGTTTCACCTCTTCTCCATTGGCAAAACATTTCCCTTTGAGGACTTTTTTCATCAGGGAAACAGAAAGAGTCACTTAGAGTGAGATTAAGTGAATGAGGAGGGTAAGGCATGGGGGTCGGGTCGTTTTTGGTTAAGCACAGTATGGGTAGGTGTGCTTGTAAATCACCTGTCATGAAATGGGCAAGGGCCTTGAGTTTTCAAAAAAAAAAAAAAAAAATTCTACTGAAGTCAACACAGCCCCTCACAACAATGCCAGCTGGTACACTGATACAGATGGGTTTCTAAAACACTGACCTAGTGGGGGAAACCTGTACTACAAGGGCCCAACCCTTCAGAAAATAATTCTGATTTTTTTTGGGTCCCCCCTCATATACATAATGAATAGATACGTGTGTCTGCATATTAGTGTGTTATGTGTCAATGATTCAGTTTAATCTCTCTAAAGGAAGGCCAGATACATATTTTTAATTATATAGAAAATATAACTATAAAACAATGATTTCCCAGTCATCTTTGGTATAATTACTTTAGGAGATTTTATTTGCTCCTTTGATATTGTCATGGCTTAAGATATTTTGGGTACTTCTCTTTTTTGGAGCTAGTACATATATGAAAAACTATCATCTAGCACACAGGAGGTGACAAAATGTGTTTATTGAGTGTATGAACACTGTATTTTGTTATGGTAAAAGAGACTTCTGTGTTGGAAAAGGCATAAGTTATGTTATAGTTGTACCTCTGGTAATTCATTGCTATTTTTATGAGTACATGATCACAACATAAGTCATAATGAATAATGTACTCTACCAAATAAAATCAAGACCCAATTCAAATGTCACCTTCTTGGTGAAGCCTTACTTATTTCCCAATGGCTTTCTTTGTCTCCACAACACTTGGCTGATCATGAGTATTACCAAATTTACTAATATATCTATCTTATTCCCTACACCATGGACTTCTGGAGGATAGGCACTGTCTTTTTCAACTCTACATCAATAATGTCTAGAATAATACTTGACACATAGTAGAGACTCAAATAATACTTACTGATGAGCTAAATAAATTAACCTAATTAAAACAAGTAAACTCTTAATTCCCTTGCCCCTTTCTCTCTCTAATCTGAGATGAACTCACTTATTTACTGTATGAATTTAGTAATCTATTTTACCCACCATGTAGCTGAACGCTACTAGGGAAAATCTAAAGTGAACAAATTTATACCATTCTAAATAGATCTCCAACTGCAGATGAGATTGCAATGTTGCCAAGACATTTACTCCTTCATTTTTAGCTAATATAGCTGGTCTTACATTTTCAAGACAATGGAAGTCATCACAAAAATCCAGAAATTAGCATTCTTAATTTCATTCTTCTTTCCTGTTGCAACAGCAGTATCTTTCCTGCACTGAAATTATTTGTAAGGCTTAGTCCTGGGACCTCTTTTTTATAGATGTTCTCATTTAGATACAACATTTTCCCTGATTTAAATACAATCTACAACAGCTAGATTTCTGTTTCCAATCTTGGCTTTGGTCTGTATTTTATATACATCTGCCTATGACATATCTGCATGGATGTTTCGTGGGTGTCACAAACTGTATAGGCCTAAAATTAACTTGTAATCTAACCACAAATCTACTTCTCCAATTGTGTCCCTCCTCCCACCACTCCAATTTTATTAAATGGTTATCATTATGTACAAGTCAGAAAATAGAGATACACATGTGATTTCCTTCACTTTTCATTAACTTCACTGCCTTCTACATGCCTGACACTGTTCTAGGTAATGGAGTTATAGCAATGACTAAAATGAAGCCCCTGAGTTCATGGCACATGTGTGTGCCTTGGAAGTAGGGGGAGGCAGATAGACAAATAGATATGAGGAAGAACCCCCCCAAAACCAGAATTATCTTTGGAGGGCAGGCCTCTTGTAGTACAGGTTTCCCCTGCTAGAAGAGTGTTCTAGGAACCCATCTGTATTAGTGTACCAACTGGTGGTGTTGTGAGAGGCTGTGTTTAGCTTCAGAGAATTTTTTTTTTTTTTTTTTTGGAAGACTCAAGGTATTTGCCCATTTCATGACGGGTGATTTACAAGCACACCTGTCCACTCTCTGCTTAGTGTTCAACAGTTTTTGACCAAAAACAGCCTGTCTCTGTGCCCCACCCTCCCCATTCACCCGATTTCACCCTTTATTTTTTTGTTTCCCTGACAAAAAAAAAGTCCTCAAAGGGAAATGATTTGCCAATGTGGAAGAGGTGAAACAAAAAATGGCAGAAGCACTAAAAGGCATCAAAATTGACGAGTTCAAAAACTGTTTTGAGCAGTAAAAGAAATATCTCAGTAGGTGTATTATATCAAATAGAGAGTATTTTGAAGGTGACTTAAGTTTAAACATGTAAAAATAAATATGCAATTTTTTATAAATAAATTCTGGGGGTTTTTGGGGTCTCCCCTCATGTAGGTCATGATTGATGTACGCAATGTAGGCAGCACAGTTACTATTGTATATACAGTAGGAAAGGATGTGACTGATAATAGAAATCTAAAGGAAGTGAAAGAGCAAAGACATAAAATATTTGGAGAAAAACCTTCCAGGTATAGGAAATTTAAAGATGAGAGACCCTGAGTCAAGAAACATTCTTGGCAAGAGGGCTGGTGAAGATGGAGAAAAGTGAACACAGAAAAGTGGTAGGAAATAAGGTAGCAGGGGTTGGTTCATATAAAACCTATATTCCCTTTTAATGGCTTTAGCTTTTGTTGAATGAAATGAAAACGCATTTAATGTTATAGACAAAGAGTAACAGGAAATGCCTTTGGTTTCAAAAGAATTGCTCTGGCTACTCTTTCAAAGAGTGACCATAGGGGTTAGTGGTATAAGCAGAGAAATGAGTCAGAAGTTAACTGCAATAATCCAGATGAGATGATGATAACCTCAAACTTCCAATGTTTTTGTAATACATTAAAATCCAAATTCCTCCTACATGATCTGGCTTTTGCTTACTTCTTCAAAATACCACTCCCCTTCAAATATTATTCCATAGGTTACTTAACTTTTGGTTCCTCAAACTTCCCCATTATTAGGGTCTTTGCACATGTTGTTTCTCTACCTAACATCAACTCTCCCCTGCCTAACTCACACCTATTATTTGGTAATAGCTTAAATGTTACTTAAATGACTCCCAATATAAATTAGGTAATCTCCAAGTTCTTATTATTGACTCATAGCACTCCATTTTTTCCTCATCAGGATACTGACCATAATTTATGATTTATTTAATGTTTATCTCCCCCACTAAACTGAATGGAAACAGACAGATACTCTTTTGTTCACTATGGTATAATAAGTGCCTTTCAGAGTGAAAAGCGCTTAGTAGGCCCTCAATAAAAATTGTTGAATAAATGAATGGATACTTCACATAAGACTATCTGAAAAAAAAATTACCTGGCTCAATCACCTACCATATTCCTAAGATAATGCTCTGAAAAACTTCAGTTGTTAAATATAAACTTCATCATCAAAGGAAGAGAAATATTCATCAGTGATATTCAGAATAGTGAAAGCAATTCAAAACGTTCTTGAATTGTTTAAAACTCTTACCATCAAATGAGTATTGTTTATAACCTCCTACATAAACTGTTTTGAACTATACAATAGTCACACTAGTTTATGGAAGCATCTTGTTTTATGGGGGCCATATATTTGGCATAAACTTAAAAATAATTTTCATGTTCACATGACAATGTTTTTAAAATAAATCCCAATAAACTATATACTTAAAAATGGTTAAAATGGTAAATTTTGTTATGCATATTTAACCAAAATAAAATATTTTAAAGCATTTCTTATAAGTTGATTAGGATAATTTTGAAGATAGATTATCTAAGAATGTTCTAAATAACAACCTAGCTTTAACTCATTAATTAACTTGCCTTAGTGAATAACAAGTCACTTAAACGTCTCTTGCTTCAATTTCCTTATCAGTGAAACAAAGATACCTTATGCCCTTACTCAAACACCGCTGTGAGGAAAAATTAAGAAACAATGATATGAAAAACAATGTGCACTATGAAAAGAAGGGTACTGTTGTTATCAGAGGCCACAGGTTTGTTACTGGGCTGTTAATATTTTCATGAGTTTATGAGAGTTAGTAACTTATTTTAAGTATTATTAAAGCAATGGTTTTCAGTAACCAACTCACTGACCCGTACATCTGTCCAGTATAGTTTACAAATTATTGTACAGGGGTGATCGCTAGCACTGAGCAATGGATTTCCATATATGTACTACTAACAGAATATTGAACTCATTATTCATTATTAGCAAAGTAACAATACTAATAAAGGTAACTACGGGTAACAACCATTGCCATAAACTATTTCTACTCATGGACTAAAATATAAAGAAGATGATCTTAAGATAAATGACATTAAAGAAATACAATAGATGAGGGACTTTTAGTAATATATATAGCAACTTCAATTGGCTGGAATTTAAATTACGTATTAATTTACGTAAATGTGTATTAAAACAAATACTAAAAGACAACAAAACAAGCCCTTAATATGGATTTAGCATGGTTTTCTTTTTTCTAAAGGCTCGATTAGACCAATATTCTGTATTTTCTAATGCTATCATTCAATAATACCAATGTAAAATTTAGACTATAAGCCTGACACACTTTAGAAGGGTTCAATCATAAAATGTTAATGATGTTAGTATACATTTTAATGAAGGAGGAAAACGGTACAGATTTTGACATCAAAGAAAACAGTTTTGATTTTTAGGTAATGAAAGTAAATCCAGACCACTTTCTCATTCCCTATGGTTTTTTCAGAGGAGGGCAAATTTGTAGTTGCTATTATAAATTACAGATTGACACTTCTCATGTCTTCCTTTCAATTATAATTAACAATCATTTGAACAATTATTAAAATTAACACAAAATACTTCAGTGTAATCATTTCAATAACTTTATAAGATGTGATCACTGTAAGTACTCCTAACTAATAAGTATATTTATATTAAATTAGTATTGATCTTTTACAGCCAGAGTAACGTAAAACAATTCTATATTAGAACCATATGCACTTATTTACAACTCCTTGAAATAACTCCTCTATTTCCCTGTATTCTACACTCACGCCATTTCCTATTATAGAATTAGGGCCAGACAAAATATTCAAAAGCCACTATTATCAGAAAAGCATTAATCCTAGAGAAATTTGTATATTAATTCAGAAGAATGTGAAGAGCTCACAAAAAAGATTGTTTGCCCCTATATCTGAGGTTAAGAAAGGCATGTTTCCATGACAAAAAAAAAATTATTACCCAAGTTACACAGGTGCAAAGCATTCTTTTATAGACACAATTTCTCCCCCAGTTATAAAAATACTTAGAGTTATGCTACATAAACTCTTCCCCAAAATAATCTGCCTGTGAATTCAGATTCTTTTATCACTCCTATTACCCTTTTAAATGGGATCATCCTCCCTTACCCTAGTTTAAACAATGGGAAAAGTAAAAACATTGGTATTTGTATTGAGAAACTGAATAGTTCTAATACAAGTAAGGTAGTTTCCCTATATTTTATTAAAATGGAAAGAAGACCTGGTCAAGTTGTCATTTGGTTCTAATTTAACATATATTTTATGACAGTATACCACATAATTTTTGGCATATAATATGGAAGGAAGTCAAAGAACTGAGTTTAATTTCTTGGATTAGATCAAAATCTGCCTTTGGAAAAAATACTTAAAATTTTTAGTCAGCCACATTCTCAGTTTGTCAGAAGAAGCAATTTTCTTCAAGATCCTGTTTTGCAATTTTCTTCAAGATCCTGTTTTAAAATTCTTTTGTCTCAGGGTTTAAGTGTTTGTTTGTTTTTTTTGATGGAAACTATACTCATATTTAACTGTAAGTTTGGTTAATTTGAATAAAATTAGAAAGCTTCATGTTAAACTGGGCTTCCAAAAATTTGTTCCAATAAATACAAAAATAATGTCTTAAGGTGAGAGTAGAAAAGCATTATATTAAACACATTCAAAGCTGTGAAGTACTGGAACACAGAAATAATAGCTTCAGTAATGATTTTCTCACTGTTTTTACAATAAAATGAGAACCTAGTTTCTTAAAAGAATGTTATTTCTGTGTATTCATTTTCTTTAATTAAGTCTTTAAGAGAACTTCAAAACTTTCTATTTAACATTCTTCTGAATGTACTGAATATTTTTTTCCTAATCCATAGGAAAAAAGTGACTTTAAAAAATGCTTGGAATCACAGCTGATTTTACACTGTATCACAGGAATAATAGGTCCTTGATTACAATCGTTTTTTTCAATGACTTTCTAGAGTCTATTTAAGAAACTCTATTAATTCCAAGTAAAAAGTTTGAAAACAACCATCTTATACCATGCTACTTTCCAGTAGGAAAGACCATATCACTCCCCTGCTTCAAATCCATTTGAAGATTGCTTCTTCCAGGAAGCCAATCATAAGCCTCCTAGGCCTTGACAATGAAAAAGACAAGGTTGGAGTGCTCCTGAATCTACTCAACTAGTACTAATTAGAATTACATCCAATTAGAAAGAACTAGGTATTTTCTCAATGGAATAATACATTTAGGGCACTAGAAAACTATTTTGTGAACTGTATCATGGGGACATGGTGGTGTGTACCTGCAATCATAACTACTCAGGAAACTGAGGGCAAGGAAAACCTGAACTCAAGAATTTTGAGTTCCTTGTAGATTGAATATTCATACACAGTTCTTTGTTATTATATCTCTTGCCTATCAGTTTGCCTAGGTAGAACTAAACTAACATAGTTCAGAAAATTTATCATCTGATAAATACCACTGTTGAATAATGCTAAGTGAAAAAGAATTAAAAGTACATTCAATTCTTTCTTCATTCACTAAGTCCAGCCAAAGTGGAATAAGATCCGTAGGAAAGAACATATATAGGGGCTATGAAATTTAGAATTTTTCCAGAGTCACTCTGCTTAATTCCTTGAGTTTAAAAACACAAAATAATAACAACCTAATACAAATTAGACATAACAACCTAATACATAATTAATTTTTTATGATGTACCAGTCCCTAGAACCTTCATATCCCTCAACTTACTTAATACCCACAAAACCCTTAAGGTATAGGTACTATTGTTTTCCTCATAGGAAGAATGACTCATAAAAATGACTTGTGTAAGGTAACACAGCTAGTAAGTAGGAGAGACATGTGTTTAATCCAAGCAGTGGAATTCCACAGTCTGTGCTCTAACCTGTATTATTAATTTTTGATGTGTTCTTTTCTTTTTTCTAGCCAGAATATGGTTTTTAAACTATTCTTCAGAGAAGTGAGACCACATGAGAATGCTTCTTGGGCCATTAAGTAAAGTACAGAAAGCAGATGGGACTCTGGGCACTTCACCCAACCAAAGCAATTTTACTACTTCTGTTTAAATATAGACGATGCAAATAAACTTCTCACAGTAATAATTAATAATCTTTGTAAGATGAGAATCTATTGTCCAAAAGCATCTCACATTTTTTACCTTAAATATTAACTTAATAAATTGAAACTACATGACTGTACTATACTCATCAGAGAAACAATACAAATACCTTTATATCAGAGAAAATCTTAAACACCAATATAATTCAACTGAATAATAACATCGAACACACTGAGATTGGTGGTTAGTTTTTAACAATGGGTGATCAGAAGATTTCATTACTTTAAGACTATTGATGGGTTAAGCATAACCTGCTGTCACATAAAAAAAATAGGTTTACTTTTCATACTCGTTTATTTTTAGATATACCAATACATTCTGATATACTAAAATGTCCACTCACAGTTTTAGGACTACTAAATTAACTTAAGAAATTACATTAAAATTTAAATTATCAGTATAAATGTTATTTCATAATATTTCCTGATGTTCATTAACTGTCTTCTATTTCACAGAAGTTATAAAAAAACATGGGAAAAAAACTACTCTATTAGTTATCTTTTATCATTTTCATCAGTTGACCTGAGAACATGTGTGTTTATAAAATAGAAAAAAAGTCTACTACCACCATTTTATATTCCCTCTTATTTTCATTTTTCAGCTTGAGAGCTTACATGTAAATCAATTAAAAATCATAGAAAATGTAAGAAAATAAAACTGAAGTATTAGTTTATCTAAGTCTGGATTTCAATTAAAAGTCAAAAGTAGCAAAAATAAAAACTCATATTTTCTCTTCTCCAATTGCTTGGTGAGTTTTATTTTAGAGAAATACAATTTCCAACCAAGATACAGACATAAAACATATCCAGTGCTTAAAATACTTCACTGAAATTTCATTAAAATTTTTTTTACTTTATGATTATTGCCAGAAAATAACAAACTATCACCCTAACAAACCTCACCCTCATGGTGATCTCTCAGCTGAAATAGTACGTGTGAAGGTGAAACATATTAAGAGAGAGGGATGGCATTACCTCCACCAATTTATTGTAATGAAATTGCTGTGAACAGAGGCAAAGACTAATAAAATGAAGTTTGATACCTTAAAAGATATATAAGAGGCCCTGGCTGAGTAACTCAGTTGAGAGAGCATTATCCTAGTATAACAAAATTGTGGGTCTGATCCCTGGTCAGGGCACATATGAGATGCAACCAAAGAATGCATAAATAAGTTCAATGACAAACTGATTTCTCTCTTTTTTTCTTTCCCCCTTATTCTTTCTCTCTAAAATCAATAATAATAAAAAAATTAAAAAGAAAGTTAAATGCTAAACCTAGCTTAATATAGCTGGTTAGATTATTTAATTTTAAAATATTTAAAATTCCATTTAATTATTTATTTAGAGAGAGGACAGGAGGGAGGAGGAGAGTGAGAGAAACATCAGGTGAGAAATATCAATTGGCAGCCTCTCACATGTGCTCAGACAGGGGTCTTAACATTCACCCCTGGCAAGCACGACAATCGGTAATTGGGTAATCAAACTAGTGACCTCTGGCTCTGTGGAACAATGCCCAACCAACTGAGCCATACTGGTTAGGGTGAATATTTAACTTTAATATTCATTTTTCAGAAATTACAGTTAACCATATGGAAACAAACAGTATATGGACTATATCAAAGGCACAGGAAACTAGAATGCAGATTGCTTTGGAAGAAATGTAAGCCAGAGCCTCCCATGAATTATTAGCATAAATACTCTTGTTTTCTTCTAAAAGACTTAAGTATCTGTTGCCTATGCTGTTAAAATATTTTCTTAATCCCTAAGAAAAAGCACCAACATTGGTTTTCTATACTAGAATACTAAACATAAAGTCTCTAGAACCAAAGTAACTTTGACCGTTTATACGGAACATCTTACAGAGATGGTACTGAAGATGATTTTCAGTGATTGGGCTGAGTAGTCCAACAGACAGATACATACACACACAAAAAAATTGTTTGACCCATCCCTGTCCCTGAAGTCTCAACACCAATGCCTTTACATCATTATCTAAGTATAACTATAAGGATAATTTGCTTTGGCTTGCTCTTCTCAAATGAGTTCCCTTTCTCCTCTTCCAGAAAAACAAAAGTAAAAATGTAATTGTTTATTTAGTTAGTGCTAGGATCCTAGAAAAAACAATTTTGAATAAAATAACTCACATTAAGGTATAGACAATATTACTTATCAAAGAAGGTTTAAAGAGTTTATTAATGTACACAGTATATGTTGAACAGATAGGCTATTTCCTGAGTGGTTCAACTGTAAACGAAGAAATCAGAAAATGACCAATTATGATTACATTTTTAAAAGACTGTTAATCCCTGGTCTGTAGAGTTATGACAGTTTAATTCTAATTTCCCAAGAATGCTACAAAGACAATAGTTAATTTAGGGAACAACTGGATTAACAATAATGTACGAAAAGATTTATTTAGAATTCTTGATGGTGAACAGTCCTATACATTTCTCAGATAGTCAAAAAGGTATGTAATAATGTCCTTATTAATCCATACTCTGCACTTTACCTTTTTTAATATATAATCTTTATCATATATATATATTTTCCCATTGCCATTTAGTTCCATTATACTCTATTCCCTCCAGGAATCAGCATACTGTTGTCATGTCCATGAGTCCTTGTTCCTTTTTGCTCAATCCCTCTACCCTGTAACTGCACCCCCCTGCCCCCTCCACTAGCTGTCATCTGTTCTCCACCTATGAGTCTGCCTCCTAGGCACAGGAGGTACAGTATTAAATATAAAGAGAACAGAAAAAAATGGCAGATTTAGAAATAAAAATTCAGAAAAAAAAAAGAAAACTTACCAGAAAAAAATTTAAATATCAGAAACAGTGTATCATTATTTGAGGCTTTTGAAAAATAATTTTATTTGAAAAAGGGGTAGTAAATAACCAGCTCTAACTTAATACATAGTGACAGTGATTAAAATATACATGGATCTTGTTACTTCCAAATCCATCAAAGACATAAATATTTAACAAGTTAAGTTGGAAGAGGGTATAGACAGCAAGAAAAAAAGAGAAGCTCCTTGGAAAGACAAAGGGAAAAAAAGGGCAGTGATCTCTTATACCTGCAAATTAAGGATTTTTAAGAGAAAGTGATGTGTTAAAAGATGTATATAAAAGGAGGTCCATAAAATTTTCTCATTTTTAAAATCTTAATTTCACAGTACGATTAAAAAAGATTTAAAATAATTTTATTTAGAGTTAGAGGGCTGGTGACCGTAAAATATTTATTCTCTAACATTCCCATCAATGTCCAAAAATACCCAAGAGACTTCTATTCAATATGCAGAGATCTCACTAGCTTTCTTTTCAGAGAGTCTAAGTTTTCTGTTTGGAATTACATTTTTGCATGAATTGATATTTAGTCTTCTATGTGGTCAGCAATCATATGCCACCTAATTGAGGAATAAGATACTGATATTCTCCTACCAGCACTAGAATGAATGAGTCAAATGTATATGCTTAAATATTCCATGTAAAAAGAAACTCTCAAATACTCATAATGTGACATGTAAAACTGAATTCTACTCTTCTTATAACTCTGATTTCCATGAAACACACAAGTTTCATATTGTTTGGAAATACCTACCTGAATAGCCGAGTTCATGAAACACGTGTTTCCCAAGTTACTTAGGCCACAGAGGCCTGGCTGCTCATTGTTTCTTCCAGGTTCTGAATAATCATAGTTCTTATAAGCAGCATATGATGGGAGACAATAATTTGAGTTTTTCACACTGGAAGAAAACAAAAAATATTTTTCATAATGCACCCAATTATTCAATATAGTTATAATGAACAGAGTATTTTAAACATATTGAGGTAGGTAGTCAGTCATTAAACTTTTTATAAAGCACTTAACTCAAGTTCTTCTTAAGACATGAACTTAAATCAAAATACTCTATTAATTAAGATACTACTCATACAATCAACAAAATCACTGTGTCATATACCACAACAACCAAAACAAACCACTGTTATATCTTTCTACCCCTGATTAACTGGAGCAGCTTCATAGCTTGCCCCATTCTTCATTGCTCCATTAAATTTAAAACATTCAGATTTTAAACACCACCCGCAGCAATAAATCATCTCATTTATGACCCTTTTACATCCTGCTACTGTAAGAGAACAGTAGAAACATAAGGAGCTGTACTTTAGTTACAGGCAAGAGCAGAATTTACAAGGCCTCTGTGACATCACTGTTCTGAAGATTCTATTTATAGTTTCTATGCTAGACTAGCAAAATCTAGTATTCAAATGTGGAAAAAAGCCAGGGGAGAGCAGGAATGCAAAAATAAAATGATTCTAAGCAAGTACATTCCAGTATTATTTGGCTTCTTTTTGTATTAGTTAGAATAATGCAGTTTATTTAACTAGATAAACTTCAGGATAATTTGTACTATCAGTATAATAAATACTTATCTTAAAAAATATACAACCTTCAATCTTAGTGAATCAAGGTAATTTTAGAAAAAAGAAAGAAAAGTCAATGAATAAGTGAAATATTTTTTCTTTTCTTTCTTAAAAAATTCTATTTATTTTTAGAGAGGGGAAGGGAAGGAGAGAGAGATGGAGAGAAACATCCATCGGTGGCTGGGTCTGTACCCCAGGCATATCTCCTAACTAGGAACTAAACCAGCGACAACTTTTTGCTTTGAAGGGTGATGCCCAACCAACTGAGCCACACAGTTCAGGGCCCCTCTTTCTTTTTACATGTAAAAAAAATAATTTCCTGGAAAAGTATGGATTCTCCCTGAACTTTTAACAGATTATTTTATAAAATATTTGTGGTGGATACTTTGTATAAAATTCAAAACCATACTTTCAATTTTTAAAAATTTCATCAGTACAAACCTGAACAAGACTCAGTGAGGTCATTCGCTAAAAGCAAATGATGACGTAAATAAAAAGCAAAAAGTATTACAAATAAACATGACAATCTCAATTTTTTACAATTTGTTTATGATATTCTTTAAAAGTTGTTTTTAATTTCAAATATGTTGTATTGTAGCTTCTATACTACCACTTCATTATTTTAACAGCTTAAGTGGACTGTGCCACAGCTGTTCTAACAAAGCCTCTAATAAACACACACACAAACTCACCCCAACAAGCTAAACAGGTAAAACACACAAAACCACATCAAGCAAAATTACACGCTCAATGCTAGCCCACTAATATTTTTGCATTTAAGAAAACATACCCCTCCACTAAAAACAAAAAGACTGAGTCCCTGACTAAAAAAACAATCCACCCTGGGATTAACAAAAATAGCAGCATCCAAAGAAATACAACCTTGATCATCAAGTTCAGAATTGCTAGTCTTGCAGCCATATGTGCGTTTAAACTTAAAAAAAAAAAAAAAAAGTATGAAACAATTCAAGTATCTTCTGGTTTTTACAGATCATTAGCCTTATAATTAATATTTTATTTTATATTTCCAGTAATTAACAAGGTACAAGGCAACTATTAGCAATTCAAAGTAAGTTCACTCAATGACTGATGACTGAATACTTGAATCTAACTTCAAAGACATGCAACAAAAAATTGAATCCTATTTTTTTAAAAAATTCTCTAAGTGCTAAAAATCAAGGTCTGCTATATACTAAGAGGCAAGGCCTATATTTTGTACAAATTCTACACATTAAAAACACATATATTCTGGGTATTAAAATATAAAATTTAAGCAGTCTATGAGTATACAGGGAAGGTACGCCCCAGTGCACGCTCATGCCTACACCTACATACATGTACGCACACACACGCACATACACGGGTGCAAGTAAAAAGACTTAAAGCACATTTAGATGCTTATCCCATAAGTATATATTCAGTTATCTGTCTCTTCCACACATAACACAAATGGGTTCTGGAAACTATTATTCTTTGTGGCAACAGGATGTGATTTGCTGCAACAGCTTTTCCTATTTACTGAGAAATGAACAAAAAACTTATTTGTAAATGCAGTTTTTGCTTGTTTTTTAAAACCTGAATGCTTAAAGAATTTCTGCATTTTAGTTTAAGTGACCGGGTAAGTATAAGTGAGTCCCAAAGATTTGGATTGTCTAGATGTACAATGACGAAACTGATGAACTTAAAATACTTTAATACTATCTTGATTGGTCACTTACAATCTACATTTTATGTGCTTTTTAAATCAAGTATTAAAGTATGTAATGGGAAATACCAAAACCAGCAGTTCTCTAAATACTTTGACAAAGTACATGGAAACTTAGGCTTGAAAGACAGATTCTATTTTTTCATGACTATTTCTGCTTTTTTTCCTAAAACAGAGTATACGAGTCCTCCATACTATAAAGACATGCTACTTCAAAAATAAATACAATTGCCATTAATCCTAACAGAAATTTCAATACTATACTAGATTAATTCTATCACCTTAAATATAAATTAAAAGTGTAACCTTTTTTGGTAAAATTGAGCCCTTATCATTCTATAAAAATTTCAGACTGACTTTTAAATTAGCACTTACATTTGACCTTATAAATATTATACATCTATAATTGAATCCTTATTAACTATAATTATGCTCACTTTGCAGTTAATGAAATGACACTTGCAGTAAGTAGCTGGTTAAGAGCCAGATGGCTAGCTAGTTCTGGTACTCTCCAAAATCCATGTCCTTTTCCTGGCTTAATCTTTTACAGGGAGTCATTTCCATTTCAAATAAGAACTTTAAATGAATTAACAGAAAAATAGAAATGTGTTCTGATGTGGAATGCTAGGAGTTGAGTCAATGAATACTTTAAGAAGACTTTAAAAGCAGTACTGTATCAAGGCAAATGTAGCAAGAGAAAAATGCAGAAAACAAAAAAAGGATGAATTTGGTACATATTAAAGATGTTCTTAAATTACAATTAGGGTAAGAACAAATGCTGTATGAACTAACAGGTAAAACAACTACATAGGGTAAACAAACAATAGTCCAGCGACTTGTTCTTCAGAATATTAGTCCTTAATAAAATCTTTATTAAACATAAATAATTCCAAGTTTACTCTGTTATTTCCTTTACAACCAATATTTTTATTTCTGGAAATGAAAATGGCCCATCTCAGTATTATATCAGTTTAATTCAAATCTAAAGTTTGTAAATATATTTCATATTAAATGTACATTTCATATACAATGTATTAAAACTACTGACTTTAATATATACTTTTACTTGTAGAATATCTCCACATATATAGTTTCAAAAATGCCCATAATCTAAAAAGGTCATTACTCACTTTACATATTTTTAATTAAATGAACGATGCCATTTCCATTTGAAGTCTTAAGCTGCTACTTATTTCCACAAATTGAACAGAAAATTAAGAAATAAATTTTAGGTAAAATAACTGTTTAGATATTTATGATAATAACATTTTTTGAAAGTGGAAAAAGTACTTTGCATATTATAAATATTTAAGTTTCACTCCTTATTTAAAAAGGCAAGCGTAACTTTTAAGCATGGTGATACCTCAGCAGCTACTTGTTTAAGGTTTCCTAATACGAAAGAATTATTTTAGTGCCTAAAATAGACAAATATAAAAAGTTGAAAATATAATCTAGTCATAAGAATAGAGTCATTAGTTAATCATGGCTTAAAAAATAAGAAAACACTAATTCTTCTCTTAATATCTTCTGCCGTCAGAGTGGTTTTGAGATCAGATTTTACTGTCATATTTTTACTATGAGAGGGAAGTAAGACAAAACAGAAACACACCAGACCACATATACTAACAGCGACTCTAGTCAAAATACAGTTCCTGTTCAGTAGTCTATATACAATGTTAAAAATCTCTCTAAAGAGTACCTGAACACATGCTATACCTGGAACTGAATTATTTTATAGTAAATATCGGAGACATCTGCAACTGTAGAAACACAAGTAATATTTTATCTTCTATATAAAATTATTTTTGATAAATTTAATCATATAAAACATAAACCAGATTAAAGTAAAATATTTCTTTTTAGTCTTTTACCTGTGGATAAACATTTTTAAATACAAAAGAACATACTATACTGCAATTCTGGATATTCATAGTGTCTTCATATTTCATTATTATACTACAATATATTATTTATTACACTATAGTGTGCATATCTTTTTATGAATCACTGAAATAAGGGAATGAATGTTTTAAATCTTAACACATACGGCAAACTCTTCTCTAGAAAAGCTGAACTAGTATTTCGACCAAACAATCCTTATATAGATATTCATCACTTAATTTTTCCCAATGAGACTGAGGCGGGAGAAAGTGGATGGAGATCTCTATGGTTTTAATTTGCATATCTTTAGTTACTAGTGAATTAGAACATTTAAAATGCTTATATGTTTTAATTCTTTTATTTTTATTGCCCAGCTATATCATTTGCCCATTTTTCTAATCGTCTTAGAAAAATTCTCACTGATTTTTATGAACTTGATATATTAAGAATATTAACCCTTAGTATTTCATTTGCAGCAAGTATTTTTTCCATCTATTTGCCTTTTAATTTTTCTGCATTTGATGAAGAATAATTTAATTTAAAGTTTCAAGGGAAAATTCTCAATAGCAATTCAATTTTCCCTACATTTCCTGGCTAACTTGCTTCATTCTCCATCAGTCTTAGAATACTTTCTGATTACATTAAACTCATTTATATATATAGGTCTATTTCTGGGCAGTGTTTTTTAGTCTACTAATCTGTAAGTGTATTAGTGGGTCAGCAGTATGAAGTTAGAGTTCTTGTATCTCTATAATAGGTTGTGATATTTAGTAAGATGACTCCTTTCTCATATTTCCTTTCCGAATTATTTTGGCTATTCTTATTATATATTTATAATCCAGATGCATGTTAAAATAATTTTGTCAATTATCCCCATTCTCCCCCTAAATATACATTTTATGGGAAAACTAATTAAACCTATACATTCAATTAATGGTGTTAGTATAAAGATTAGTTGTCCAATAGGTTTAGAGTTTTTTTGAATTTACCCTTTGGGATAATCAGATGCCATTTATGAACTGGATAAGCAGTACTGATATTTAACTACGTAAATACTGTTAATACATAAACCACAATGTACTTAACCAAGAAATAAACAGAGAACAGTCATGTCTGGATTAAAGTTCTTCCCATAATTTGACTGGACTAATTAAAATAAAGCTTTCTCCTTTTCTATAAAAGAAAAACCATGCCAATTTTCTATGTAATACACCCATGTCAGAGGATCTGGTAAGGTCCAAGTGATTTTCAACTTTTTTTATTTCAGCAATAAAGCACTCACTTTCACTAACTTTTATAAATTTCAGGACTCTGAATATTATTCGGGATGGGGCAAGGAACCTGTTTCTCTGAATGTTTTAAAAGAGAAAGTGATTGCCTTTATAATGAACATAAAAACTGTATGCTTTACAGTTGTAAATCACTGATAAACACTTTAAAAAAATACTATATATTACATATCTAGTTCTAAAATGACATCTGAAATTTATATTCCTTCTAAAAAACTGAATTCTAACAGATTTCTATATGTATTTCAGTAAGTGTTTAGAATGTAAAATTCTAAAAGTGCTTTATTTCTTTTAGTAAATTACTGTATTAAATCAAGGAAAAGTTTATAATGTTCTCTTTCCTGAGAAGTTACGGCTAGAAGATCTGACCAGTAATTTTTTTAAAAATCAGTTTTAATGCATTAAGACTTTTATCCTAAATTTTAGATACATGAGATTTTTTTGCAACCACAATAGGGCGATCAATTAAACAAAGAGTTCTTAAGATTCAGTGCTTACTTTCTGTTGTTGATGTTGTTATAATTATTTGATAGAGATGAAGGAGAGATCTTTGGTAAAGTTGAAAAATTGGATGCACCTGGGGACCTTTAAAAATATGAAAATGTTAAATTAGATAAAAATGCGGAATTTTAAAATTATGAAATAAAGAAAAGAACCAATAGATGACAATGTATGTAGTAAATGAATGCTGGAAAACAGATTTCTGAGTAAAATCACTATATATTTTTTGGTTTTCAATTTCCAATGTATTCTTTTATATAAAAAATAATAGTACAAAGGGAAGTACTTTCAAAAGGAATTTATGATATTAAATAAACAACTTGATATTATTCCCAAAGATTTACTAACCCAATAATACTATGAGTTCAGGTAACCACAATGAATATATTGCAATCAATAATTTCCTTAAATGAATAGAATTAAAATATTAATTTTTAAGGAAACGTAAATAAAATGCATTTTATGTCTCAGTAGGTGCCATGACATTCTAATTATATATATTGGCACAGAGATACCTCTGATATACCAATTCTTTACAATGTAGGGAACAGAAAGAGAACAGCGTAAGAATTCAAAACATAATCCCAGAAGTAGTATTTGGCCAAAGTTATCTCTGCAAACACAGAAGAGACATAGATATGACTGTATATTGCATACCTCACTAATTCAGAATCTTTTTGGAGAAATCCCAGTTACTAGCTTTTATTCAACTAATGCTTTAAAGGCATTAATTTAAAATCAACAAACCCACTATAAAGTACTTAAAAGTCTATAGAAGAATTCATTTCCATTTTAACTTTATTAACAATTTAAATTTACTAGGCAACATTTAGCCATGGTCTGTAAAAAGACAACTTTCAGTCTAGTATCTCAGTCATCATAAATTCTAAATTGGTGAGGCCCAAAGTGATCAGTTTTTTTTTTAAATTATTTCATTTCCTCTACTCAAATGCTAATGAACAATGAAATGGCCAATGGGCAGGAAAATACAGCTTTTAGCAAACTGGATTTCTTTAAATTTACATACTTGGGATACATTATGCAGAATAAATGATGGGTAATAGAATTTCTTACATATAAAATTTTAATTTAATTTTTGACATTTTATATATTATAAAATCTTGGTAAAAATTTTTCTTCATTTTAAAGGAGGTTCTTTTTGTTGATGCAGGCTGTATATAGGTATGTTACATTGAGACTTCTATTTAGGTGCCTTTCTGTACAGATGATTCTTACAACCAACCAAATTTTTAATATAAAACAAGTTAGAGGATCTATTTAAAAGGTCATTTAATAATCCTAATATTTTAAGGTGTGCTAGTTTTAAAATATTAATAAAAATATAGGAGTATCCCAGCATTTTTCCTTTATGTTTGGAATGCTAAATTAGAAAAAAAACCTACATTTATCAGACATTGAGATATAATAAAGGAGGTTCATTTTTCAAATGTTTCACTATATATTTTTTTAAAGATTTTATTTATTTATTTTTAGAGAGGGAAGGGAGGGAGAAATAGAGAGAGAGAGAGAGAAACATCAATGTGTGGTTGCTGGGGGCTGTGGCCTGCAACCCAGGCATGTGCTCTAACTGGGAATCGAACCTGCGATGCTTCTGTTCGCAGCCCATGCTCAATCCACTGAGCTATGCCAGCCAGGGCTGTTTCACTATATTTTCATTTAATTCATTACAACTTTTTGGGGACATAGATATAAACCAAAATGTACCCAGGGTTTTTACTTATAGCAAAAATTACGGAAATAAAGATAAATCACATCATCCAATAAAGTGGCTGAGGTACATACACAGGGGAAAAGTTGGTTTTCAGTTGTTCATATGGAAAATAATACAATAATTAATAATATAAGAATAAACCGTTTTGTGTACTCAAAACTGTAAACCTACTTTTGCCTCACCCTGTATGTTATTTTTTTTCTTTTTCTGTCCATCTGTGGCCTTTTTACTGTTCATTAACTACTCTATCCAAGGATAGTATTAGAAGTTTCTACGAAATTAATTAAAACATTCAAGCACTGATTAAATGATTACCAAGACTTCACCTTTGGTAAATAGGAATACAAAGACAGACATTGTTCCTGACCTCAAATAACTCACAAATTAATGAAAGAAAATGACACATAGGCAAAATGACTATAAAAGAGGATAAAACTTACAACAAATTTTAAAATTATAACAGAATATAAAGTTTTATGGGCAGTAACATGCAGTAATTTTAAAATTATGTGCACAGAGGGGTAGGGGGAACTGAGAGTATTTCAGGTGGAAAGAACAGCACATACAAATGAATTGAAGTAGAGGATATTATAGGGTGTTTAGGGAGTTAATAAATTTGGCTTGGCTGAAAGAGTAGGAAGAATGTAGTGATAGGAACAGAAGTTAGTAAGGTGTGTATGATAACAAAGAATCTTTCATGTCCTGTGAAGGAATCTGTATTTTATCCAATTGTGCTAGGGGAAGTAGAAAGATTTTAATGGGTATCAACGTAATCAGATTTGTGTTCTAGAAAGGTAACTCCTGGGGAAAAGAAAGACACTTAAGATTGGAAGATCACTTTGGAGACCATAAAAATAATAAAGGTAAGAATTAATAAAGGCTGGGGCTAAGAAAGTGGAATGGCAAGGGCAACATGTCTTCAATGTTTAGGAAACGCTTCTCAAAGTACAGCCCAGGGGACTCTAAGATCCTTTCAGGGTGCCCATCTATGAGGTCAAAACTATTTTCATAACAATATCAAAATGCTATTTAAATGTTATTTGACCTTTTTCACTGGGTGAATAATTGCAATGACAGTATAAAAAAAATTCTGGGTAAAACTGCTGCCATATTAGCATGAATTAAAGCAGCAGGACCAAACTATATACTGGAACCACTGTATTCTTTACTACATTCCCACCCCTGGAGTAGAAAATACAGTTTCACTTAATAATATCCATGTTAAAAAATAAAAATTATTAATGTTATTAAATCATGACCCTTATCTTCTTTTAATATTGTGTAACAAATTAGAAAGTTCTCAAAAACCACACCTACATACCGAAGTAACATGGTTGTCATGAAAAGTAGTATGATTATCTGAATTTCAAGCAAACTAGCCCTTCTCCTCATGACACCACTCTTTTCACTGTTTTACATAAAAGGCTCTCTGGTGGATGTTTTCTCAAAAATACAGGAAGGGGGCCTGCAACTTCAAGGAAAACAACTTAAAAGTATTTGTTGCCAATGATCAAATTCAAATGTTCAACTAAAAAAACAGAACTTTAGAAAACTTGACTTGGCCACAGTGAGCTTGATAGCTTCCCACTACTCAAACTTTTCTCATAAAATTGGTGATGTTTTAACGAGTGTGATTTTTAAAATATATTGTATAATGAAATTTATCATCACTTGGAATACCTGCATTTACCCAGTGAATCAACATTCTCCACTGCATGAAGATTTTAATGTAATAGTATAAAAAGTTCATTGACCTGATTTTAAATTCCACATTGTCATTAACTTTTCATCATTAAACCACCACCAGCTGAGTTCTGATGTGCTATCAAACATCTGAAAAACTTCTCCCTGTACCAACCATATATTTCAGTGAGGCTAGATATATAACCCAAACTATACATCTCAATAAATTGAATGCAGAAGCATTTAAGAGAATTTAGCTATCTTCTATTCAGTAAGATACTAAAGACATCTGCAAAAAGGTAAAGCAATTCTGTTCTCCTTAGTACATCTTTTTTTTAAATAGTTATTTTTCACAAAATATGTCAAAATATAATAGTTTTATATTATTTATAAATACATATTTGAAAATTTATTTTGAATTTCTAAAATATATGTATCAATAGATATAAACCAATGACGGAAGTTCTTTGGGTCCTGAATTTTTAAGAATGTAAAAGGGTACTGAGATCAAAACATTTGAAAACTTTAGGTTTAGGAGGTAGAATCTGTAAGACTTGGTGACTAATTAAATAAGAGAAACAAAGTTAAAGAAAAACTCAAGACAGTATCTGAAATAAAGAAGACAGGATATGGATACAGTTTAGGCTGAGGGGGTGAGAGAATGTGGGTTAAAAAGATTTTTAGTTCAATCAGACATGGTAAATCCTATATGACATTTAGGAAAAATCTGGAATTCAGAACAGAGCTCCACTGGAAATACAGAAAGGCACATCTGTGTCAGCTTGAGCTAAACAGGAGTAGTGCAGAGTCCATCCACTGATTTTGAGTGTGTTATGGTATGAAAGGAGAGGTCCTTGGATGGAAATTTGTGGAGTATCAATTCATTTAAAGCATGAGAAGAGCTGCTGCATACAGTCAGTGAAACTGTATAATGCAGTGCCAAGGAAAGTCTTTTACAGAGATTGCAATGCGAACAATACCCTCAAGAGCTGTGTAGTACACAATCTGTACAACCAAACATAGCAGCCCAGGAGAGGAAGAGAGCCAGTCAGACAGAGGATTGGTCAGAGAGGTGAAAATACTACCTGAAAAACTGCGGTATAAAGGATTGAAATTCTTTAGAAGATAGTTACCAAAAGAAAGTTTTAAAGAAAGGTGAAGTAAACTAGGTTTAAAAAAACAAGTCTAATAAATAGTTAAGTATGGCCTTTTAAAAGAAACTGGCTGTCAAAACAAAAATTTAAGAATGGAAGAATGGTATTTGAGGAAAGTTTATGGCTTTTTTTTTTTTTTAAAGATGGGAGAGATTTGTTTGTATTTATAGGCTACGGGAAGATGACTCTGGAAAAGAAACAAGAATAAATGAGCATTATTTGACTGTCTACTATATTGTAGTAGAGTGCTAAGCCTTTGCATAGGTATGAGAGAAAGGATAAAAGAAAAACCAAAGTCTAGGAAGCATTGGATTAGGATAAATAACTGTGGAGAGATTGTTTTCAAGTATCATGGAGATTAGAGAGAGGAGAGATGTGGTCCACAGGTTACTTTAAAATATAACACTTTTTAAATGCTGTTACAGATACATTGATCACTTAGTTATTCTGGTTTTCACTTCTGACCTATTACACATAGCCCAATCTACCTAACACTTAGCTTTTTTTAGGGGCTGACTAGTCAATCTATGGATTAGACCTGATTTAACCTGAGCCCTTTGGCTCCCTTCCTTTGATGTAATTTGGATTACATCATTAGCAATTCTGCTCTAGTGGCTTTCTAAAGAGAAGAGACAAAAATGCTTAGAATATTACACATAGCTATTAAGCCATAGATTAGATACTAAATTTAACTAACTTAGTGTTAAACTAATTTTTGCTAGTTTTGAGGCAGGAGATAGAAAAAACACTGCAGAGGCCCTGCAGGGCTAAGATAAAAAAAAAAACATCCATACTTGACAAAGACCTAAGACCGGTTGTTCCTGTTTTCTGGGATAACTCTGGATCCTGGAATGCGCCTGCACACTACCCTTGATTCATTATAATAACACTATAATGAATTAACATTATGGGACTCCCTTCTCCCGTAGCCAATCAAGAAAATCTTGGGAAACCACACATGCGCAGTAGCTTTGAAATGTAACTCTGTACCTGTGCAATAGAAGCCTGACAAAGACTAGCCCGGAAGCTTCTGCCCTATAAGAAGAGAATCCCTCCAGCCCACGTGGTCAATCTCTGCTCAGAACTGGCCCACTCCCATGTTCTGTGGACTGTACTATCGCTTAATAAATCTTCCCTCTTTCTTTATGCTATAAACTCTGTGTTCGGTTCAATTCTTTGTCCTCGATCACTAAGAATGTGGTTACCTGTGCACACCTGTGACAGTTTGAGGCAGATGTAATATAAGGTGGTGATTTATAACAAGACAGAAAAAGGTAAAACATAAATGTAGCTAAAATAATTTCATAGATAAAATTAAACTTTATCCCTGACAACTGAACCCACTATTTCAATTTCCCTATTATTGATTTTTTGATGAAAAGCATGCAATTCAAGACTAAGTTAAACTTCTTACTTCAATAGAAAAATACATCTTATTCTTGGTAAATTAATGGAATATTTAACATACTAATAAATCTAATACCATTTGAGGAACCAAGAAAAAAAAAAAAGAGAGAAAGAGAGGTTAAGTCTGAAAGCTGACATAGCAAAAATTATTTAAAGATTTAAATAGTTTATTTAATTACTTAAACATTTTTATAGTTATTTTCAAATCTGACATAACAACCCAACTTTGTAAAATCTAACAATTACAAATCAAAATTATCTTTAAAAAACCAAGAGCAATTTGAAACTTTCTCAGTTTTTAACAATTATGCTAATATAAATTCTTGGAGAAAAAAATTACATCTCTTGAAAAATTAAACACTTTTACTGCTGTGAGATACAGATTAATTCAGTTCAATAAGCAGTTGCTACATCTGTCTCTGCTAATGTCAGGAAGGGTGTTAGGAACTTAAAGATAAATAAAAGTAAGTTGAAGGGAATTTACATATAAATTGCTTCTTATAATTTCATTTTTTGTTCCTTTTTTGACTGCTAGTTATGGCATTTTTATTTTCAACTTCTTATTACAGAAATTTCCAAACATACACGAGCCCTCATATACCCTGTATCAGTCACTCAGTTTCAAAAATTAACATTCTGTCACTCTTTATAATCTCCTCAGCCTCCCTTCCCCCATGTCTTTGCTGGAATATTTTAAAGCAAATCTCAGACATTCATCATTTCATCTGTAAACACTATAGTATTCAACCATAATAGGTAACAGATCTTCTTTTTAAATACCATTGTTGGTCCCAATCTAATAGCTCATGTTCAGTTTTATCCCAATTTTCTCAAAGTATCTTCTCTCCTGAAATTGGTTAGTTTGAATCAGAATCTTAAAAAAGTCCATACACTTGCAGATTAGTTATATCTTCCAAGGCCCTTACTGCTCCTGTCAACTAAATTCTTCTCTGGCTTCATCTTATTGTGACTATGTCCATTTTCCATTTGTCCTGATTTCTGTATCTATTCTTATAGTTAACTTTGACTTACAGAGGTTACTGTAAATTGTTCAATTCCTTTTTGGAACAAATCAGGGGAGAGAGGAAGAAATAACATAGCCAAGAATTATCTGTGATTACCTGTGAATATCAAGCATCTATGTGAGAACTGTGCACTTATATTACATTCATTTATGCATAAAATAACTGTCTAAATTTTCTAACTTCAATTAAATTTGGAAATGACCTTTAAAAAAAAAAGATTTTATCCATTTTATTTTTAGATAGAAGGGAGTGAGAAAGAGAGGGAGAGAAACATCGAGGTGTGGTTGCCTCTCACATGCCCCCAAATGGGGACCTGGCCTACAACCCAGGCATTTGCCTGGATTGGGAATCAAACTAGTGACCCCTTGGTTCACAGGCCAGCACTCAATCCACTGAGCCACAGTAGCCAGGGCCAAATTTATGTACTTTCATAGAAACATTAAGAGTGTGATTTCTGTGAATTATACCTCTTTTAGTATCAACAACAGAACTGCATAACTAAATCTACTAAAGTTTCAAATAAGCAGAGGCCATCATGCTTATAAATACTTAAGATGTCTCAGCAAAATTTCTGTTAAAACAATACATGATAGAAGTTTCCTTATATTTTAATAATTTCCAATCAAATAGGTCTATCTACTATTTCTAAATCCATTGTTATTCAGTAATTATGCATGTAAATTGGATTTAATTACTCTCTAAAAATTCTAAAGCATACGGTAAGTTTTTCTATTTGCATTTAAACAGGTATTGTAGGGTACTGAAAAAGATAGTGTAAAAAAAAACAAACCCAAAACCAGAAACAGAATATTGCAGAGTCACCTAGGTGGTTATTATTTATCCTGACCAAAAGTACTATGCAATGGTTTTATTTATAAAGTGCTCCCTCTCTCCAGGCACTCAGGGACAGAGTGCTGCAAAAATACTAAATGGCACTAGACATAGTTTATAGTTTATAGTTAGTGCTTCAGTCACCAAATTGGAATTCTGTTAATCAGGACAACACAGATGGTAGAGGAAGAATGTGTGAGTAAGACTACTGGCTTAGTTTTCCATTTGATTTTTTCAGCCTCTCATATCTGGTCTGGTTGATTTGGTTTCTTTCTTTTTTTTTTTTTT
>PVIA01006869.1:0-90986 GCA_004024845.1 Tonatia bakeri | reverse complement strand
CAGGGACAAAGCGATCTCACCAGCCTGCGCCCAACTTTAAGTCCTTGAATATTTATTGCCAATGACACACTGTGAGTAGGCAGCACCGGGCTCTGGTTCTGCGCTGGACTCAGTGCCTCAGGGAGAAGAGAGGCTGTGTCTTTGTGTGACGATGAACTCCGGAGAAAGTTCCAGCCCTCCCCTGGCCCGGTGGGTGGTGCCCTCTGCTGCCCGAGGCCCGGCAGTCCAGCAGAGCCAAAGCAGGCAGAAGATGGACAGACGGAAGAAACAGAAGGCCACCAACCCCACCCCCTGGACCACGCACAGAGGGGCACACTCACCCCCAGCCAGGGGCCAGGCCAGCAGCCTGGTGCATGAATCACGGGTGTCATGGACCTGCCCCGCAGTGGCTGTTCGGCCCGGGGTGGGGCTGTCTGCCCCGCCCATTGCCGAGGTCCTGCTGCCAGCACAGTGGCCTGGAGTGTGAGAGCCAGTGGTGGAGAGAGTGGGTGAGGGAGCAGTGGCACCCCGGGCGCCACCAGGGGCCTGGGCACAGATAGGGAAAGGTCCAAGCAGAAGCGGCCCCGGGCGTGGGGATGGAGAGGGCTCAGCAGGAGCAGCAGTGAGACCTCCCTGCCTGGCTCTGCAGGGTTGCTTCCTGGAGGACATGAGGGGCTCCGGTAGAGCCCGGAGGGACTGCCTTCCGATGCTGGTGGCAGGCGGCATGGGGCACTGGGCTGTCCGGCCTCATGGTGGATCCCTCAGGCCTTTAGGCAGAGTGGCCTGGGTTGGGTGGGTCCAGGTCTCCTTTTCCAGATTCTTCCCAGAACCTCGTCCTCTGTGCCACAAGTGGGCATCTGGCATTGGAGGGTGCGGTGCACACTGTTCTGTGTCTCCCGGGGTGTCAGTACTCCAGGTTCAGCCCCTGGGGGCCCCTGGTGGGCAACTCGGGAAGCACTTTCCCACCCAGGCCCCGCCCCACCTGGAGCCCAAGCAGGTGGATGGCAACAGGTGCTTATCCGCTGGCCCCTTGGCCAGGGTTCTGAGGCCTGAGAGGTGGGGGATCTGGGGACAGGAGACCCCTGTGGCTGCCGCATCCTGCGGACACAGGTGCAGCTCTGCCGGGGTGCAGAGGCCGCCCCTTATCCAGCTGGAAGGTGGCTGCTGTGCTGGGCTTCCTCCGCAGGGGACCGGATTCGGATAGTTCCAAGGGCTGGGAGTGACGGGGAGGGAAGGTGTGGCCCCAGTGGTGCATCTGTGTGTGGCTCTTGAGGAGCCGTGCTGGTTCCGCTGCCCCTGCTCTCCGCTGCTCTCCCCGAGGCTCGCGCACACACCTGTTGGCCCCGTGCCGCCCCGCCCCGCCCCACGCAGCTCCTGGTTACCAACCAGCTCCCTGTTGGTGAATGTTAGGGTTTGCTTTTCAGTTTCAATGCGTGGCGGCAGGGGTGTGATGGCTGCCCTTGCACACCTGTGCCCGTGATTCTTGGGGACGGACCCCCAAAGCGGACCGGTGGGGCCGGGGCAGGAGGGCTTGCCCACCGAGGCTGCGCTCTGGGTTCACGGCGCCTCCGTAGTGCAGGACACTCGGCCTCTGGCTATGCAGCACTGGCCGGAGACAGCGCCCCCCGCCCCCAGAACACATGCACTCTCCCAGGCACGCCGGCTCTGGACTCGCCGACAGCCACATTCGCTGTCGGACCAGGCGGCTGGCCCCCAGCCACGCTCGGATGCGTCACATCCAATCAAGCTGAGCGCTGCGCCATCTGCTCTGCACAGAGGAGGCTTCAGAGGCAAGCAGGTCTCCCTGCCCGGGGGCTTCCGACATTCGCCCGGCAGAGGCAAGCGGCGGTCTGCGCACCCTGATCCAATTGTCCCCCCGCTGATCAGATTACAGAGAGGCTCGCCCGATAACACACGGGGGGACAGGCACATTAGAGGCCAGGGACAAGGCCATCTGCCGCACGTAGGAGGTGCGGGGGAGGCACGAGGGGGCGGGAGTGGGGGGGCAGGTGGCCCCTCTCTCTGAGCGGCACTCTGTCAATATCTAGACAGGGTGTCTGGGGAACACTGGCCTTGAATGGAGGGTCACGGCGGATTGTCTGTCTCACACCTGGACCCCGGGTCTGCATTTGAGGTCCCCCAGCATGGCAGGGCCGTGGAGACCAGGCCACCGTGTGGTCCTGCTCAGGATCCCAGCCCCTTTCCAGGGGCCTGCAGGGGGCACACCTCGTGGCGTCCCCGGCGTTCCTCTCCTTGTCTGGTCTGGGTGACATCGTCACCAGCGCATGGTGGCTGAGACCCTATCTCCACATGACATGGTGCCTTTCTACCCTCCAGCCGACCCCCTTCCCCACATTTGGGCAAACGGAAGCTTCAGGATGCTGCCTGGAGGGGCAAAGGGCAACTCCAGGTAAGCCGGTGTCAGCGTCGGGGGTCTGGCATCACCATCCTCACTCACAGGAAGCCCTGAGAGTCATCGATCACTTTCGTGGTTTCGTCATTTTGGCTACTTCCTGCTGTGTGGTCTCAGGCTGCCAAGCAGATCCAAGTTCTGGCTTCAGGTCAACTCGTCATCCCAAGTGCAGGGTGGAGGCCGCCTTTGGCTGCTGGCGTTCTGCTCGAGGACCCCACCGAGGCCCTCCCACCCTGGAGGGGCGCCGCCAGGCACCCAGGACCACCTGCTCTTGGCCGTGTGTTTAATAAGATTCCGAGGCTTCAGTCGAATAGGAAACTAAGCTTACTTCTCCCAAAACCCTAACAAGTGTCAGAAAAAAATTTTTTAGCCTCACCTGAAGATATTTTTTCATTGCTTTTAGAGAGAGAGGAAGTAGGGGGGGGAGAGAGAGAGAGAGAGAAATATCCATCAAATGCCTCGATACCTGCCCTGGCCGGGGACCAAACCCACCACTTAAACATGGGTCCTGAACAGGAGTCGAACCCACAGCCTGCTGGCGCACGGGATGATGGCCCAACCCATGGAGCCGCTCTGGCAGGGACAGGGAAAACAGTTTTTAAATTCACAACAGAATTAGTTTAAAACAATGAACAAGTCTTTTCAGAGGATCAGAATTCTCTAAGAATCGTAAAAAGATTCAAAGAGACAAATGAGAAGAATACATTCTAGAAGGTTCTTGGAGAAGACTGTGCAGGAGCAGCCTGAGGCCCCCACTCCCAGAGCCGCGGAGATAAGGTGGGCTGGGCAGCAGAACCGACAACTGGACCCCTTCCCCCTCCCCCACTGTGCTGGGCAGCCGAGAGCCCCTGAGTCCCCAGAATAAAGCAGAGACCAGTCACTGGCCACACAGGACACTGACCAGGGCACTGCCAGCCTCAATGGGAGGTAGGGCCAGCCGCCAGCCAAGGGAGCAATTCCTCGGCTGGACGCTTGGCCCTTCCCACCTTCCACAGGGGCTTAGGCACCGATGCCAGCAGACGGAGGGGCAGGGACTGTGCTGTGATGACGGGTGCCCTGGCCACGTGACCAGGCCCAGGGCAAAGGCAGTTGGAGAAGAGAGCCCCGGTCCCTGAAACAGAGGCCCTGACACCCAGGGACGGCTCCAGACAACAGAAAGAGACTCTAAAATAAGGATAATTACTATCTTTAGAGGCACGAGAGGGGTTATCGTGTTTGTGAGTCAGGAACCGGCTTTCATATAAAAGAGCTAATTAGGGAGCTGGGAGTTTAAAATAGCCGGGCTGAGAGCAGGAAGGAGACGTGTGAGGAGCGAATCCGAGAGCTGGACGGCTGGGCCTGGTGCTCCCCCAGGGGTCTGTCCCAAAGGGCAGTGTGACGGGTGACGCCAGGGAGCAGCAGGGGCTGGGGACGGTTCCAATGTCACCGCTGCCTGATGGGCGTCCCCAGCGTGGAGGAGCCAGGGTTGAGGGCAGGAAAAAGCCAGACACCCCCAGCCACGGAAGGACCCCGTCTTCGGGCTCAAAGGGCTGCCCCGCACCTGGAGCCGAGCAGAGCAGGCACCCTCGGCCCCTGCAGATGCCGGCATAGCGTCTCCAGACCCCGGGAGAGAGCGAAGACTCTCCCGAGTCCAGGGACGGCTGGAGAGCAAGGCCCTGAGGGCGAAAGTCAGGGCCAGGGAGGGGCCGAGAGAGACAGACTCCCTGCGGAGGGGTGTGGGCTGGGCCCGAGGCAGGGTTCCCCAGAGTGACGCTGAAATGACAGGGACACAGATGGCTCCTACCGGGATCCGAGAGATGGTGAGATGCATCCGCCGCCCCAGGCCCGGGTCTCGGAGGGCAAAGCAGCGTGCTGACCTGCGGGCACTCAGACCCCTCTCCGCCGCCCCACGTGCTGAAAGAATCACTCAAGGGTGCGTTCCCACAAGACGAGAATCAGCTCGGCAAGCTGGGCTGTGGGCAGAGGAAGTGCCGGGAGCTCAGGAACCCAGAGGGAGCCTCAGGAATTTCGGGGTTACCCAAAATGGGGCCGAATGTCTGGATGGTGGGGTTTCGAGCGGGAGAGTGACATGGAGAGGGATTTTGCGAATGCCCCCATGCTCACCGCCCAGATTTTCCCTGTGCTCCTGACCCACGTTCGCCGAGTTTTTACAGACTGAGCAGCTGCCCGGAGCTCAGCTGAGCTCCCTGGGTGCCGCTCCCCAGGCCACGTCGACGCTTTGTGACATGTCCAGTGTGGTTGTGGTAACAGGCGCCAAGAATGTCGATTCCAAAAAACGTTTCTCCTGCAGCTGGCCGACTTATTAAGCCCGTAGTTGCCCTGCCACCTCTCCGCTGGGTCGACTTGAATTTCCCGAGCACCAGCGTCCGGGTGTCAGCAGGCAGCCGCAGCCGCTCCGCCTCTTCCAGCTGGGTATTTGTGTCCTCTATTTCCGTATCCGTGGGCCCCCCACACTGGCCACAGGGCCGAGGGCCCCCAGGTCACTGAACCCCGCTCCTCCCCGCGGGGGCTCCGAGTTCCCTGCGCGCCGGCCTGCCTGTAGACGGTCACCGAACAAAGTTGAACGACCAGAGAGATTCTCTCCACCTTTCCCAGCTGGCCTTCTGGCCAACTTTGACTGTGTGCTGTCTCAGCATCTGTGCAGAGGCGCTGAAGGCCCCCCACCCCGCCCCGCCGGGGGTGCCGGGCCGTGACCCCCTCCACCCTCCTGACGACGACGGGGGCCCCCACAGCTCACAGACAGCCTGCCACCAAGTGTTGCTGATGGATAAAGGGGGAGCCTCAAGATAAGGACGGGACCGCACCCCTCGGGGGGCAGGAGTCTCAGGCGGTGAAGGCAGCCCCCGCACTGGGGTTCTGATGAGCGCGTTTCCCGAGAGTGAACAGAGACACTTTCCGGTCCAGGGCACCACACAGCTCTACGGGCCGCGTAGCCCCCCCAGGGAGTGAGAGCGACAAGGGCTTATCTTAAAGAGATGCCGTCTGGCTCAGCTGGTGCTTCACTGGCCTTAGCTCATTCGTGCTTTCACAGCAACCCTGTGAGCGGTGCCGGTGCTGCTGCTGCCCCACTGTACACGTGAGGACGATGAGGCACAGAGGAGGCGCCCCGCCTGTCCCTAGGTCCCACAGCCGGGGGGGGCGCCCCCGAGCTGGGACCCGACCCGGAAGTCGTGTCCTAGGGCCTCGCTCTGCGCACCATCTCCAGGTGCCGTGTTCCCCCAGTGACCGTGTGATTCCACCTGGTCTGAGTTAGCATCCCCAAGGACTGGGCACCTCACACCCTGAGCTACCCTCTGGGCCGGCCAGCCTGTTCGGGGGGGACTGTGGGTCAGGGACGAGGCCCCGGCTCCCTGGCTGGCTGTCTCCTATCTTTATTTCCTTTTTTTTTTCAGCAGGACTGACTGAGGGCCACATGGCAGCACGGGACAAGCTGAGTAAACTCGGAACCAGGGGTCCCGGTCGGGCCCAGCCTTGGGCAAGCAGCCCACCCTCTATGGTCTCAGCCTGTGTACTTCGCAGTGGGCACCACAGAAGGATGGGTCTTGTCCGTCCCAGCGGCCCCGAGAGCATGACGGTGGCCAGCACACAAGATGTCAGCCGCCGAGAGTGGGGTCCTGGGGCTGGTGCCCCTACTCGGGGTGGCCTCGGAAACCTCCCCACCTCTGAGCTCCCTCTCTGTGCCCATAGTGCCGGGCGCAGGGATGAACGGATGGATGGATGAATGAATGAGTGAACGAACCCGCTGCCCACCCGGTTTGCTGCGGCTGACAACCAGAGTGACAGCCCGGCCCTGACCGCCCTGTTCACGCTGCTGCTTCTGAGAAATGGACCCCAAAATGGACTTGCCACCACGAGCCCACCGTGAGCCTGCCTCCCCCGCCCCCACCCTGGCAGGACAGGCCCCTGACGGACCCCCGCCCCTCACTCAGCACCATCTCCTCCTCACCCCACCCCCACGAAGAGCCCTAAGATCGGACCCATCAATCTCGAATCACAGCCTTTTGAAATGCTGCCGTAATCAAACACCAGCAGTAATTTCTGTTCCAACTGACGGGCTGGCTTCTCCAACCAGGGCAAAGAAAGCAGCACGCGGGCGCCCCGCACGCTGCCCCCGCCCACCCCTCGCTCGCTGGGTTGTCTAATCCTCTCGCGCGCGTGCATGCGCTCTCCCTTGCACACTCGGATGCCTTGTTATTCTCCTGGTCACGTCCAGAAGACACGTAATCCAAGCCCCTTGATCTGGGATGTGAGTGCACGGTGCCGGGCCCACGTCACGGCATAATCGCAACGTCACGGCATTGTTCGCCTCGCAGGGCTTTTAAAAATTCGTCTGTTCTCTGCGTGGGCTTGACCTGCAGGGACCCTTCAGGGTTGGGCAGAGGTACCCTGGGGCCTGGTCACTGCACTCAGGAAAATAACAGTCCAGATGACCACGGTGAATTTATTAATTGCCTGAAGGCACGGGCCGTTTCCATAGCAGGTGCTGGTGGAAACCACCCTGGTCATGTGACCTGTGCTGTCTGGGGGAAGGAGGGCTTGGAAGACTCACATCTTCTGGGGCCCTGCGCTCCACCGAGCGGGCTGCTGAAGCAGAGGCCGGGGAACAGGGCACCCGCTCCCACCGGCTATCGGCTGCCCCTTCTGAAATCTCTGGGTGCCGGAGACCGGAACGGGCCCCGGGGGCCAGCTCAGCTCTGCTGTAAGTGATGTGTCTGCAGATGGGGAACCCACCCCTCGGAGAGCCCCCGGAACGGGGGGGACTCTGGCCCTTGTCCTCGCACCCCGGCAGGTCTCCTCTGCCTCCATGGGGCAAGACCCAGGTCAGAAGCAGCGGCTGGGTGAAGGGCCTTCGCTCCCAGGAGCGCTGGTCCCTCCCCCGAGTGACTGGGTGACTGCGTGTGGGGGTGGAGCTGTGACGAGAATCTCAGGGTCCCCTGACCCCCAGGATTCTTCTTGAGTCGCCGCATGGGTGTTGGGCTCGTGCAGAGCTCAGCTGAGAAGCGTGGTCCCTCCCCGCGGGCTGCCCGCACTTGTCCCCGAGAAACGCGTGGACACCAAGGTCCCGCCTCGGTGCATCAGGCTGCTCCGACTGCCACCGCCTTCCCCCTTGTGAACTGTTGGACGTGTTCCCCCCGCATGCTGGGGTTTTTCCGCCAGCTCGGCCATCTGTCGGGTGTGAGTCACATCCATGGCGCTGTGCGTGTAGAGGGCTGCCGGTGGCGGGGACGTGGCAGCCGCAGTGGCCCGAGCTTGGGAGGCGTTGGGGAGCGAATTGCAGGGGAAGGCTCGCCATGGGGAAGTGCCACGCCCCCTCCCCCCCACAGGGGCCTGGTTTTGGCCGTCACAAAAGACCTCTCTCGCAGCCCCTGCCCTTCTCTGCGCTTACAGGAGAACTTGCTGTTTAAGGGCACCCAGTGGCGAAGGGCTTTTGTAGAGTGAGGCCAGGGAACCCCTTGCTTTTGTTTGTGGTTAAAATCAGGCCACGCTTCAGTCACACAGAGAAGGAGTTCGGTGGTGACCACCGGGCACCGGGGCACCGTTATTCTAACGAGATCCATTCCGTGCAACCCCCTCCTTGCTGGCTGTGTGGCCCAGGGTTGGTCACCCCTCCATTACCCTCTACATGGGGAGGCTATGAGAGGCAGCCACCTTCCTTCCACATGTCGGGGGACACTCCATGCTGGTTTCAAAGGAATGGGCTCAGGTCGCAGCCCCCCAGGTGCTGGGACCCCACATCCCTGCAAAGGGATCAGCACCTCCCGGGGCCTGCACTCCAGAGCCAGCGCCGCTGCACCCGCCCAAAACCGCAGCTGTGAAACCCCACACGGGGTGAGAGCGCAGACCCGGGAACAGGTGCGGAGGCTCAGAGCTGCAAAACTCTGGCAGCACATCTGCCAGGATCTAAGCAACCCCCAAATTCAAAAAGAAAAAACCGCATCGCTTGGTCACGGCGGGGACGCTGACCAGAGCTGGTGATTTAAAGGCTCCGGCGTGGACGTCTAGGCTGCGGGCTGGCTGCTGGCATCTCTCCCTGGCTTTCGCTCCCCACCCCACCTCCTTATATGGAATTTCTATTAACGTGCTGTCTTTTCTCCTGGGCTGGGGAGAGGGGAGAAAGTCTGGGAGGAGGGTGTCAGGAGCCTGCACTGGGAGTCGGTCCAGCCCCAGGCAGGGCTGATGTGTCCCCTGCAGGCCAGAGCCCGGCAGCACCCGCCCCCGCCAGTTGACGAGAGGACGAGGGAGATGACGGGGCCTGGTGCTGAGCCATGTGCCCAGGACACATGGAGCCCACGGCGAGTGATGTGTATCAGGAGAGAAGCACCTGGTGGGAGCAGGTTCTGCACCCGGTTAATTAATGATTCAAGCACAGCACCAGCCCCTGAGGACACGGGGCAGGTGGCGTTTAATTATCCTGCTCGGAAGGGGCAGAGACGCTCACGAGGGCGGGCACCCGCTCGGCACGCCCAGTAAGAGGAAAGAAGTGCTGCCCAGTTTGTCCTGTGGAAACTCTCCGGGTCAGAGGGACTTGAGTGAGGACTTGGGCACCGAGCAGGGGCAGGCCCGGCCACAGGCTGTACATGGGCGTCTGCATTGGGCTTGTGAGCACCCACCCGCCGCCTGCCCTCAGCCCATCTGTCAGGAGGGAAGGAGCTGCAGGCTGGGCACTTCGCCCCGTCGGCCGGCCTTCCGTATTCTCAGCTTCAGGACGGGGCGACATAACAGTTTCCTCACCCGGGATCTGTCTCTTTTCTCAAGAGAACTTGAGGGTTCGTAAGGTGGACGGAGCCTTTGCAGTGTGCCAGGCTCAATTCTTTACGTGTTCTGACTCAAAGCTTTTCTCATTCCAGATCTTTCCCAACCCAGGGTCCCCATGGCTGCAGCCTCCTCCTAAGTGTCTTCGGGACAGGGGTCCCTCTCTGTGCCCAGGGTCACCCTTTCAGGTGGAAGGTCTCCCCCGACACCCAGCCCAAATCTGCTCCCTGTAACTTCTGAGAATTGGCCCCAGCCCTGGTCTTTGTGTCCCGCAGAAAGGCCTGCTGCCTTCCCCGTGGGTGTCCCAAGTGATCCCAAGCCAGCCCCTCCTCTGCACACTTAGTGGTGGCTTGCCAAGAGAGGGGGGTGAACGGTGAGCGGACCCAGCTCGCCGCAGTGGGTCCCCTGTGTGCCAGGTGCTGGACGTTGCTGGCTGGCCTCAGACCAGGCTGTGCTGTGGTCCATTTGGAAGATGAGAACCAGAAACTTGCCCAGCAAGGGACTTGCCCCAAGGTCGCGCTGTGGATAAGCAGCCCCAGCTTCGGCGTGACACCAAATCCCAGCGCTGTGCAACGGGAGAAAGGGAGGCAGGCAAAGAGCAGCTGGAGCCCCGCATGGCAGGGGCGGGGAGCGGCACCCCCAGACCCGCGGGGCGTCGCGCAGGCTTGTCCCGAGCGGGCGACTCGTCAGCACCAGGGACAGCTCCCGGGCCGCTCCCGCAGCCCCCGACGGCGGCGCGCGCGAGGCCGGCGGCGCGCGCTCCCTGGTCGGCTCCGGCGCGCGCCTCCCCGCCAGCGCGCGCCCCGCGCCCGGGACTGAGCTAGAGGCGCGCGCGTGCCGCTCTCAGGGAGCCAGCCCGGGCGTCCGGAGCCGCGGCTACCGCCGGGGCTTGGCAGGAGTCTCCCTCCTGGGCACGCAGTCGTCACCCGCGGGCCTCCGGGCCCTCGCCCGAGCCCGCCGCGCCAGCCCGGAGCCAGCAGGCGCCGCCACAGTGGCCTGGGCGTGAGCGGCCGTTACTAGCTGCGCGCTGTCTGCTACCCGCTGCCCGGGACGGACTCCGGGCCGCCCCGTCACGTGCACCCAAGTCCTCGGCTGGCCGGGGCAGCACCGTGCCCATGGTTCAAGGTAAGGGCCCCGTGGGCGCGCGGGGCATGGGGGAAGAGGCTGCAGGCGCGGGTCGCCCCAAATCGGTGCCTACCTCATCTGGAGAGCCCACGGCAACCTGCTCCAGCCACCTTGCTCAGGAGACGCCTGGACCGGCGTCACATGTTCCACCTCTGGCCCCTGTCCAAGTGCGTCCCTGTCCAGGAAGCTGTGGACAGCGACTGCGATGGGCAGCGAGGGTCTGAGGGAAAGGCTGGGGCACTCACTGTGCCAAGGAACCCCTCATCTTTCTCCTGGCCTGGGTGTGAGGGAAATCGGGAGGGAAAGTCTCCCCGAGGAGCCGGACCCGCCTGCTCTCTGCTGTCAGGACAGGAGACCTTGCATTCTCTGAGGCTTGCCTTCCGCCAGACACCATGGGGGGGGGGGGGCGCTGGATCTGGGTAATCCCCTATTCAGTCTGCCCAATGTCTGTGAGGAAGCGGACATCAGCCCTACTGGACAGATGAGGAAACTGAGGTTCAGGCAAGTTTGGCCACCCGTCCAAGGTCACACGGCTTGCAAGTGGCAGAGCTGTCCTCACACACAGCACCCTCTGCACCGCCTCCCCCTGCATGTGACTGTTTGAAACCTCAGCGTAAATGGAGGGGGGACAGGGGCACCAGACCATCGTTTGGCTCTTCTCGCTGGGCACGAAAGGACTCTCCAAACACCAGAGTGTCCGGGACACGTCACCCTCTGCGCCTGGCTCTGCCATCTCAGCCCACGCCATGTCCTGCAGCCCCGAGGCCTGGGTCCGCAGGGGCCCGGGGCCCTGCTGCTGTGCACCTGGTGGCTGCAGGACGAGACTCTCCGGGAACAAGTTCACTGACCATTCTGGAGGGTGATGGGGTGTCCCGGAGACCTTGGCCCCCACATTTACCCCTCAGTGTTCCCCAGGAAGTCGGAGTTCAGGGACACCAGAGGGGCCACCCTGCCAGCCCTCCCCCCACTCCAACCATTCCCCTCCACCCAGGACAGGCACCTGGGGGCTTCCAGGCACCACAAGAACCCCCAGCCCCCAGAAAGTTTGGACTCTTTTGGGGAACCCACAAGCCCATCTGCCCATGTGCCCCTCTCCCCGTGGTATTGAGGGTGCAGCCCCAGGAGACTGGGGCTCCACTCACCCGGGCAGGTAAGCAGGCACCTTCTGGGCCCTCGCAGGGGTGGCCTCCCCCTGCCCCCCACCCCTGGCACAGCTGCAAGCTCCCTAAAGAGCTCAGGCGCTGGGACTCGTGGGCAACCCTGCTCCCTCCTGAGGCTGGGCTCGGCAGTGTGGGGTCCTGTTCGTCCTTGCACTTGGCAGTGGTTTGCTGAGCCCCTGAGGCCAGGATGAAAAACACAGACAGGGTGGCCCTGTGCCCTGGGTGCCACTGAACTCCCGTCCCCCCATCCACAGAGTTTCCAGTGGGGCCGACTGGGGAAGACGGGTTCACTGGGAAAGCTTGGATCTGGGGGCCTGGGAAGGACCCACAGGGTCTCCCAGCCTCGGTGGCCCTGAGGCCAGCAGGGGCAGGTGGGCAGGTGCGCTGGGAGCAGCCGCTGGCCTCCCTGGAGCATGTCAACATGCTGTTCAGAGCACTGCCCGCGCCCCCCCAAGAAGTGTCGCAGCCTCTCCACTTTGTCTCTTCAGTGTATGTGTGGGGGACGGCGTTGAGTCCCCAGACACACGTGGCTGACACCAGCACAGTCCCGGGACGGGAGCAAGGGTGCACGGGGAAGACATGGGCACGGCTGGAGCCGCCGAGACCCAGCCCAGTTCTCTCCACCTCTCCGGGCAACCATGGACAGGTCCCCATCCCTGCGATGGCCCCCAGTGGGCCATCAGTCACAGCTCTGTGCACCTGAGCCCTGAATCGAGTGGGCGGAGCTGCAGCGCGGGAGCGTGCAAAGGGCTGTGAAGTCCGGGAAGACCTGAGTCCAAGCCCCCAGGCTTTCCCTCCCCGCTTCCCGCTCAAGTGACCACCCAGTCTTGCACTTTTGGGAGCCGCCTCTAAATCACTGGTGCTGGTTCTGGGGGAGCCACAGGGCCCGGGCCTGGCAAGTTTCTGGGCCCCAGGCCCACTCTCACTGAGAGGCCTGTGGGGTCTCACTCCGGGGGCCTGCTCCTCAGAGACCCAGCGAGACCGTGCACGGGAGGGGCTGGGGAGCCGGTGGAGCCGAGGGAGATATTGATCGTATCTCAGGAAATACAGCTGACTTGACTCTCCCGGCTGGAGGCAGGTGGAGTGGCAGCCGGCCCTTGTTCTGTCCTCGCAGCGGCCCCGGCCCTGGCACCATCTCCGGCATGGCTGGCATCCACGTCAGTGAGAAGGCAGTTTTGGGTGGGGGGAGAGTGGGTGCCGGGCTCCCTGGGGCAATGGCTCAGCCTCCACAAGCGCAAACAGGGGGTGCTTCTGCCCCCAGCCCCAACAGCACGGGTGGGGCAGCGGAGAATCCCCAGGGCTGGGCGCCCAGCACCAGCTCCCTGTCGCCCCCTCTGAGGCCTCGCCTCGGGGGAGCTTCTTGGCCTGGCTTTGCTGCGCCCCCTGGTGTGGGGCTTCCTCGAAGGGGCTCTGTCCCTCTGGATTCGCCCCGCAGGGCACTCGACCGCCCGGCATTGCCAGCACCTCTGCTGCGCAGCAGGGAGGCTCCCATTGTGAGTGGGCTCGTCTCTTTGTGCGAAGCCCTTTGTTCCCCTTGGGATCAGTCCCTCCCCGCACGGATGGCGGCTGCCTGAGGGGCCGGCGCTGCAGGGCCTCCCAGGGGACTGGCCAGCCTGTCCTGGGGGAGGGGGCTACTCAGGAGCCCTGAACTCAGGCTGAGCTTGGAGTCCAAGCCAGCATTGCTGCTTCCCAGCTGCGGGACCCCGGGCCTTCGGCTTCTGGGCTGTGCAAGGGGGACGGTGACCTCTGCCTCCCCAGGGACTCAGGAGTGTGGGGAGGTCACACCGGGCACCTCCTCAGAGGGCGGAACGGGAACTCAGGCAGAGTGAGCCGGGAGGGGCCCGCCAGAACTGGCCCCCAGAGAACAGTCCCCGGCTACAGCGAGGAGGGCCACTTGGAGAGGCTGAGGTCGGGGCAGAGAGGTGGGAGAGAGGCCTCTGCCACCCGGTCAGAAGGGACACACACCACGGGGGCCTGGGCCTGGGAGTAGGAAGTGGGCTGGAGTGACTGGACACCCGGTCGGGGGATGGGGCACGGCCCGGGGCTGACCACACACCAGCTGCGTCTCGGACACGCCTCCACAGGGGGCCCAGGTGGATGCCCACCCAGGCTGGACACGAGGCCCCGCTGGCATGTCAGCGATGGGGACGCAGCCCCAGAGGGCGGGGGCCGCGAGGGGTGCTTTCTGCTCCAGCAACAGCCTCTCGTCAGAAGTCTGATCGCAGTGGCTGTTGTGAGTGCCTGTCCTTGGGGCCTGCTTCCTGCCCCCTCGGGGTTTCCACGGGAGGGGCCCTGACCCGCATTCCCTGCACCCTGGGGCTTGGCTTTCCCAGGCAGCAGAGGCAGGAGGCGTGGGGGGGTGGGGCGTGAGGAGGAGATTCTGGGGGAGGCTGGCCCGGGTCTGGGGCACTAGTCCCAGAAGAGGCCAGGCCCCCAGGGCTGTGGCCTCAGCTGCCACCTCCCCTGGCTGCTGGGGACAGCTCACAGCGTAGCTGCGTAGGTGAGAGCCCCATCTAGGTTCAAGCTCTGTGTTCCTACGGAGGTTACTGAGCCTCTCTGGGCCTCGGGTTCTTCATTCCTAAAACAATAACAGCATCCACCTAGGAACATGCCAGCTTCCGCCTCAGTGGCTGACCGGGGCAGGAGTCTGGGTGCTGCAGGACCCTGGACACAGCCTCTCTCGCAGGGGCCGGCAGGGCTGGTGATCACAGTGGCTGAGCCGCACAGCGGCCTGGGGGCTGCCGCTGACGAGCAGGTGGTCCCACGCAGAGGGACCACCTGCCCCTCGGTACTTCCCAACCAGGTCCACGGCTCCTGTCTGTGCAGCGGTGGCACAGGCGGCCCCTCCCAGGTGCCACTCCGGGGCTGGCCTACCTGGTGGCGGCCTGGGCCAGGCCCCGGATCCCCGGAGTGCAATCCTCTCTCTTTCCAGTGTTATTGTTTGCTGTATGTGGTTGACACCGTGTAAGGGTGAGTCTGGGGCAGGGCTACCCCAGGTGTGAGCTGCAGGCCAGCTGTACCGGAGCCCTGGGGAACTTGCTGGCCATGCAGGTTCCCAGGCCCCGGCCAGACCTTTGCCTTTGACGAGCTCCCAGCTGACCCCTGCACCCAGTGGCTTGAGACACACGGTCCAGAAAACAGGCCGGACGCCGAAACAGTCGGTCTGCCTGCTGCAGGCTCGCAAAGGGACTCGTCCCTTTGTCCCTCCCATGCTGCTCACTCTTTTAATCCCCATACGTGCGTGACATTTTAATGTCTCGTAGGGTTCTTTAAATAAATAAGTGCGTGCTGGCTGTGAAAGAAAAACCACACAACCCAGCTCTGTGTGTTTTCACGAAGCGGAAGCCCAGGTTTCCCAGTGGACCTGGCCCCTCCATGCTGAGCACCCGGGCTCCTGCGCTGTGGCCCTCGCCTGTCCCTGCCCCGCACAGCTGGACGGTCTCTCCACGGCGGCCCCACTCGCACACTGCGTCACCTGCACCCACGTGCGTGAACAGGCCCCATGTCACCTGCACCGTGTCGCTGGCAGAGATCTGTTTGGCAGCCTGGTCCCCATGGGGAAGGCCCAGGTGGGGGAGGTGAGGGAGGTCCTGGGGGGTAGTGATGCACAGAGCAGACGTCCCGGTTCCGAGGAGGCAGGCTGGAGCCAGGCCCAGAGTGTGGTGGAGCGGGCAGGAGCAGGCTGCGGGAGAGTTGGGTGCAGGGGCGCCCTGCCTGCCCCATGCAGGCGCTCCCGTCCCCCAGGGCTGCAGACAGGCGAGGGGCCCGCCTGCTGGCCCTGCCCCAACTCGCCGGTGCACCAGACTGGAGGCAGTTCCCCGCCTCTCATGACCGTGAGTTCAAGGATTCTGCCCAGAGTGATGGCGTGTGGCGGGAAACACGGCAGGGCCACAGTGGAGACGTGGTGCTGCAGGAGCTGACTGCTGAGAGCGTCGCCTGTCGCCCATGTATGCGGGACGCCCGTGCCCTCGAGGTGTTGGGAGTGTCACCCTGGCGTCCTCTCCTTCTCCCCCCGTCCATGGCTTTCACTGACACATCCGGAAACTTCCCTAAGACAAAGCCGAGATGCTCATTCTCCCGGTTCGAAGGCAAGCACCTGGTCTGGACATCTGTTCTGGGGGGGCGGGGGGCTCCTGCCCCACCGGCCACGGCTCCAGGAGCCCAGCAGACCCGCCCACTGAGGAAGGACTGGCATGCCCAGCCAGAATGCACACGAGCTCCCTGTCGGACCCCCCACCCCCTGACCCCTTGCAAGTGGGCTGGGAAGGAGGACGGTGAGAGAGGTCCGAGGTCTCGCCCGAAAAGCGGCGGCCTCTGATCCACAGTGTCGGCCGGCATGCGCCTGGGGTTTGCCTGCGTTGAGTGGTTGGCGGGAACACTCCTGGGGCAGAGGCCCCACGCGCACCCGCTCACAGAATTAAAAATAAAGCTGACTTTAATTTTACCTCCGTGGAACTTCCCACGTGAGAGTTCCCCCTCGTTGCTAAACAGATTCCCATTTCAAGAAAACCCAGAGAAGCGTTTTGGCGACGGCTCCTGAGTAATCGCTGTGTGGTCGATTTTATCCCCATGGGGCTGCATCTTGTTTTCCACTGCGCGCCCTTTCCTTTCCGGGAGCAGCTACCTCCGTGAACTTGAGACTTGAGAGCAGGGGGTGGCGAGCAAGCAGGAGGCATGGTGGGGGAGGGGGCAGCAAGGGGCAAGTGGATTGGGGGGCACCGGCTGCAGCGTTTTGGAGGCATGAGGACCCTGTGGCTCGGCCCCACCCCAACGCAGTTGCCTCCCGGCAGGAGAGCAAAGGCGTGTGGTTCGACCGCTGGGCCCACGTTTCCTGGTCCCCACACACAGGGTGGCCGTCCCCTCCTGCAGGGTGGCGGTGAGGACACGTCGTCCCCCACGAGGACCTGGACACCTGGTGGGAGCCTGGCGCAGGGATCCTGGGCTGCCGGAGGGCGATGTCCGGTGGAGGCGCTGGAAGCAGGCCCCCGGTGCCGCCGGAGCAGCCCTGCATGGAGCCCCCGCCCCCACCTCGTCAGTGGCCTCTCTCCCTCCATTCATACAGGCGTTCTGGAACACTCCGAGGCCTTCCTCCCTGCCGTCATCCCGATCCCCTCTCCCTCTGCCTGGAGGATGCCCCTGGCAAGTGCCCTTCAGGGAAGAGTACCCAACCCACGTCACCTCTCTGGAGGTCAGCCCCACGCTGCACTCTGGGCCTGTCAGCACCTGGCTGCATGGCCTGTCCCACTGGCCTCCCTCCACCGCCCAGCACAGCACCACACACCAGCAGGGGCACCTGGCAGTGGTTTGCGGGAAGTCTTCATGCCCTCCTAAGGGCCAGCCTCTTCCACCAGGGGCTGCAGCGGCTGCTCCCTGGACGGAGACACCTGCAGTCAGAGCCATAAATGGTGTTCCCCTTGCAGGGAGGAAGGGGCTCGGAGTGTTCCAGAAATGGGAAGTTGCCGGTATGGCCATTGGCCAGGTGGAGGGCAGGAGTGGCAGGGTCTGCCCCGTGCAGCCCGATGGTGTCCAGCTGCAGGGATGTCACCGTCATTCCCGGCGGGTGGCTCCAGGGCTGGCGGGGCTCAGGGGGCAGGGCTGCAGCTCACGGCTGGGCCTCAGGGGTTCGCCCTGCCATCCCGTCAATAGGATGACCAGTTCTGGGAAGGGCGTTGGTCGGCTCCACAGGAGGGTCCCTTCAACAGCACTCACTCGAAAATGGCTGAGCCCAATCTTTTAAGGAATATTTTCTTGATTTTGCTATTACAGTTGTCCCATTTTCCCCCTGTGCCCCTCCCCCACACCACTGATAACCTTCCCTGTGATCTTCATCACTGTGACTCTGTCCCTGTTCTAGTTGTTTGCTTAGTTCATTTTTGTTTTCTTTTTAGGTTCGATTGTTGAGAGTTGTGAGTTTGTTGTCATTTTACTGTTCATATTTTTCATCTTCTTTTTCTTATATAATTTCCCTTTAACATTTCATATAATAAGGGCTTGGTGATGAACTCCTTGAACTTGACCTTATCTGGGAAGCACTTGATCTGCCCTTCTATGCTAAATGATAGCTTTGTTGGATAGAGCAATCTGGGATGTAGGTCCTTGCCTTTCATGACTTGGAATACTTCTGTCCAGCTCCTTCTTGCCTGTAAGGTTTCTTTTGAGAAGTCGTCTGGTAGGCACACCTGTTATGTAGTAAGGGGCGGGACCTTAGGTACTCGCCAGGGCGTGGCTGCGCTGTGGTGGGGGAGGGTCCGAGAGGGGAGAAGGCCGTTTGCTCAGCTCTCCGCTGGCTTTCAGTCACTTCCCTCACTACCCACAAGTGGATTGGGCCCTTCTGGTGCTGATTCCCGAGTGAGTGGGTTTGTGTACGTTCTGGGACCCTGTGGGTCTCTCCAGCGAGCTCTCCTGTGAGGCTGGGAGTTTTTCCCGCTGCCGCAACCCCCACAGGTATTTACAGTCAGAAGTTTTGAGGCTTTATTTCCCCGCTGGAACCCTGGGTTGTGGTCTGTCTCACTCCCCAGTTGTTCCTCCTGGTTTATCTGCAAATGAATGTGGGGCCACCAATTCTGCCAGATGCCGCCACCTTGCCACAAGTCCTCTCTGCCCAGCTGCTGGTCTCGGCCCCTCCTACTGTCTGGATGAATGTTTCTTCTTTAACTCCTTGGTTGTCCGACTTCCATACAGTTCGATTTTCTGGCAGTTCTGTTTGTTTTTTTGTTTTTAAATTGGTTGTTGTCTTTCTTTTGGTCGTTCGAGGAGGCACCGTGTGTCTACCTAGACATCTTGGCAGAAGTCTAATTCTTTAAAAAAGGAAAGTTGGTGTAAAACAAATGGCTTTGGGTAGTGTCATTGCTGAAGCCGGGGCCACTGGAGACCGAAGGGCAGATGAGTTGCCCCTGGAAGTTGGTGGTGTTGACGTTGGCCGGCTGCAGGGGGCATCTCGCAGGAAGTGGAGGCGTGGGAAGAGGGCCCGGGTGAGTGGACAGCCCAGGGGCGGTGGGCTCCATCAACTGTGTCAGACGTGTCGGTGGACGAGGGCCGAGGCCACCCGAGGGTGTACAGCTGCCCTCTGAGGCCTCTGGGCCCAGGATGGCATGTGCACGGGCTGGGGGCCCTCCTCCTCAGGGTCCTCGTGGTGTGTCCTTGGGAGGGGGCTTGGGCAACCCCCAGGAGGACTAGAAAGCCTGACACTGGGCCAGGAGCCAGACGTGGTGCCACCCTCTGCCTGCCCCTCCCTGGGGGGAGTTGGGGATCCAGCTGCCCGGTGGCTCATCCTGAATGAACTGCGGTTTCAGGAGGAAACAGCTCTGTTACTGTTTGCTGAGCAGGTGGTTGGGCTGTTCCATCCAAGGCCCCTTCCAGGTCTCAGAGAAAGTTCTTTGGGGGACTCCTAGATGCTCAGCGTCCATTGTTCAGATTTCTGCTTCTTGAAGACTCCCAAGTGCAGGGTGCTTAGATTCTGGGACTCCACGGTCCCACCACCTTCGGTGGCCTGTCCTCTGCAGCATCTGGGAGTCCTCTCCCCCACTGCCCCTTCCCCCATCCCCTACTACAAACCCACCTGGAGCCTCAGAGCAGAAGCTGGGCCTCTTTCAAATGAGCTGCCCCCATCTCAAAGGTGGGGTCTGGGGGTGGGGGTTCCCTGGTGGGTGCCAGTCCCCTGTGGGGGGCATCTGAGCTTAAAGGGGAGGGCAGAGGCAGTCTGTCCCTCTTCCCTGGCTGCCGGGCAGCCAGCCAGTCTCCTTGGAACAACCAGGCTACATGGCTCGCCCCTGCGCCTGTTCCTCTGCTCCTCACTCACTGTACACAACACACATGTGCACAGACACATGCGCACATGGGCATGCATAAACCCACATATGTATGCACATGCACACACATGCAGCTCGGGATGAGAGGAGGTGCCGCCTGAACTCAGCAGGGCAGGGCCGCCCCGCCCATCCGCTCTGGGCCATCCACAGCCAGGACGTCCAGTCTGTGCTGGGCCGGCAGGGGCCTAGGAACTGGACAGCTCACCAGCAGCCCAGGTTTCCCTTGCTTTGCCGATCTGCTTCTCCCTGGGTAGCCCTCAGCGCACACTTGTGAATGAGGGCGAGGACCCTGCCTTCCCAACTCCCGGGCTGCCCACTTGGGGAGATGCTGTTCCGGAAAACTCTGATCACTCTGGACAGCTACTGGCTAGAAGTGTACCAGCATTATTCCAAACAGCCGTGTCAATCAGTCCTGGGGGGCAATGGGGAGAGACAGCCCACACTTCCTGCCCCCTCCCTCCACTTCCCCCCCCTTGCTCTGGTCCAGCAGCCAGGCGCCCGGTTCCTGGCGCGAATTGTCCAAGTGCCCCAGTCAGTCGGGCAAAGGAGCGCACACCTCCTTCCCTCAGCACAGGCAGCGTTCAGCTGTAGCCATGGAAACCGTTGTTACCTTGTGAACAGCTAAATTATATGTATATTTTTTCCAAAGATTTTATTTATTTATTTATTTTAGAGAGAGGGGAAGGAAGGAGAAAGAGGAGAGAAACATCAATGTGTGGTTGACTCTCACCCCACTGAGGACCTGGCCTGCAACCCAGGCCTGTGCCCTGACTGGGAATCCACGAATGGTGACCCTTCGGTTCTCAGGCTGGTGCTCAATTCACTGAGCCACACCAGCCGGGACTCTCTCTTTCATTTTAAATCATTTCCATTGCTGTCTTTAAGCTCATTTATCTTCCCGTCTGCCACATCTACTTTGATGTTAATTCCATCCAGTGTGTTTCCTCTTAGACATTGTAGCTTTTTTGTTTCTGGAAATTTGGTTTGGTTCTTTTTAACATCCTCTGTGTTTCTCCTCAATTTTTCCTCTAGGGCTGTGAACGCGTGGGCCACAGTTATAACTATTTTAATGTCCTTGTCTTTTAAGTCTGTCATTTGTGCCACTTCTGGATTCGCTTAGATCGGCTAAGCTTTCCCTCCGTCAAGGAGTGCGTTCCGGCTCCCCTGCGTGCCAGGGAGCTTTCTGCTGGTTGCCAGACAGTGTGTACGGCACCTGCTGGGTGCTGGACCCCTGCCCGTGCGTGGGAGCTCCGAGTACGGCTGCCTAGACTCTTCTGCAGCGGCCCTTCCTCTGACCTTGGGTAGACACGATGCCTGTCAACCTAGGAAGCATTTCAGGAAGGAAGGGGCACCGAGCTGCCGCAGGCGGGGAGACGGGGACCTGGGCTCCATGAAGGCTGTCCCTGTGCAGACAGACCCACTGCACAGGCCTGTGCTCCCACTCCCGGGACCCACCGTGCCCTGCCTGCCTCTGGGCCTTTGCACGTGCTGTTTCCCCTACAGGCAGCTCTTTCCCATCGTCCCCTCTCGTCACTCGGTTTTCAACACCCAGGTTGCTGCCTCAGGGCTGCCTCTGCTGGCTGCCACCCCCACCCCAAGCACCCTGTCGGCTCCCCCACAAGGCTGGAAACCACGAAGGTGGAAACTGGGACGAGGTAGAGGCTCCGTGGATATCTGCTGTTGAACTGCTGATCCACGATGAACGCCCAGTGTGCAGTGCGGACAGTGAATGCCGCTGGCTCCCAGGAGAGGGCGCTGTGTCCGGGGGCTGGGGCCAGGAGAGGCTTGCTCAGGGAGCATGCCGGCTGGTAGCAGGGGATTTCAGTAAACAGAGCGGGAAGGGAGGTCGAGGTTCGTGAGATGTCACCAGCAGAGGCCCAGAGGCAGAACAAGGCCCAGCTTGGTCAGAAGGCCAGGAGCAGCCCCCTTAGGCAGACCCACCTGAGGAGCGTTGCAGGGCAGTAAGCACGAGGCTGGCGTCAGGGACGCACGTGGAGGGCCCTGAGCCCCAGACGTCTGGGACCCTGACCGGGGCGTGCTCGGAGCTGTGCCCAGGAGCGGTGCTTTTGTGGGGTGCTGGGGAGGACTGGGGGGGGGGCCGAGTGAGAAGGAAAACACCGAGCACAGTCTGCGTGGAATGGCTGTGTTCTGTGAAGGAGATAATTACAGTCGCACCTGTTGGTGAACTCACAGAAACGCCTCCCCGGCCCCCGACCCCAGCACACCCCAGCTTTCACGTAGGCCCCCCACTCATTTCCTTAGAGGCTCCCACTGAGCGCCCTGGGCTGGGGGCCCGGGGACTGGGGACGTGAGAAGGGCCTCACCCCAAAGCTCACCCCTGCCCCTCTGGGCGCCCAGGGGTCGGAGCCCAGCCCTGCATGGCAGCTGGGCCTTGAGTCACCCGGGACAGCTGTGTTCCCCTCTCCCGAGGTTCCGTGCCCTCCTCTCCATGGGGCCAGAGTCCATGTGGGCTTTGCCACATGCCGTTAGCGGTTCAGCGAGCCTGGGCTGTGATCTGTGGCGGTGGTAGTGGTGGCGCTGGCAGTGGCTCTGGTGCTGGCGGGCCACAGCCTGGACACCCCGCCTCCGTGCCGCCGTTTCCGGTGCTGGTGCCGAGTCGTGCGAGGGCTGATGAACTGCTGTCAGCAGCACCCTCAGCTCTGTGTGTGGTTGTTGCCTCTGGTGATCGAAGCTGAGGTGGTCCCCACGGGTCCTGGCCCAGCATGTCTCCCAATCCTGAACCTGGGCCAGGGGCCGAGCTCCCTGTCGGAAGAGGGTGTTACAAAGAACAGCTTCAGGTCAGTCAGCAGAAAGGTCTTCGAAGACCCAGCTCTCTGCACACCCTTCTTTTCAGGGGGAGAAAAAGCCGGCGCTCTGTGAAGTGGAGCTGAGGGCACCGGTGCAGGAGGTGGGGACCCCGAGGACAGACCCCCTCTCCTGCCCGCCCACAGTCAGGGCCTGTTCAGGGCCAGCTAGCCAAATGAGTCCCAGCTCACCTCCATCAGCCCCTATTTGGGGCCCCTTCGGGCTCCTTGCGCTGCACTGACCCCTGGTGGCGGGAGGCCTGCAGAACATGGCACCCAGGGTCCTGCCTTCAGGGGGCTTACAGTCCCATGGGGTCCTAGAGGCAAGTGGGGAGGCAGGAAAACAGAAGACAAGATGGCAGCTTTGGGGTGGCATACCCGCGTCAGGCCCTGCTCCCCACACCGGCCCTGCTTCCTCGTCCGTGATTGAGGAAGTCGGCAAGGGGGTGCAGCGCCCCACCCGGCACAGACGAGTGCTCAGCACAGGGCCATGTGCTTACTGCTACCGTGAGACCCTGGGGCGCCCTCAGGGTGTCTCGGGGAGGCGGTGACCTGTCCATACTTCAGCCCAGGGTCCCAGAGGTAGGGGGCAGGAAAGAGGCAGGGTGAAAAGCCCTGGTCCTGGAGCTGGCAGGTCCCTCATGCGGGCTCTGGCTCGAGGGGTCCCTGCATCGTGGCTGTGACAATCAAGTTCACACGACTGCAGAGTCCTGTGGAGAAAAAGGGACCGCACGGCCGCTCTCTGAGTGAGGGAGAGGGCCCCAACCCCTGCCTGAACAGGCTTTTACTGCTTTTCTGGGCGCGTTACACGGAGGATGGTCCTCATTTACTACGCACAGGTTCCCTGTAGGTGGTTACCTTTTACAGACAACAAAGGGAAGAATGTTGCTAATTTCGTCAAAGAGAAGGATGTTGCAGATGCGAGGGGAGAAGTGTTTGAACTGGTTATACTCCATCCTTGGGAGGTTTAGAGCGGACTTTAGAAAGTTACTTTAAAGATATACTGTCAACATTTGCTACCACAATCCAGGGTGAGGGAGTTTTAGCAAAAGCAAGTCTCACAGCAGCCTAGTACAATGCAGGCCCGATTCCCCATGGGAGAACCAGTCCATGGGTGTGGGTCTTGTGTGCCGACTTGCTCCCCGCCAGTTTTCTGATTCAGGGGCTGGGCTGCATTTGCCACTGCCGGCGGACAGGTTCCCTGTAGGGCAGCCTCCAGGTGAGGGGCCGATATCTCACCCATGGTGATGGAAAGACGCCAGAGCCATGGACATGAGCCTGTGCCAGGTACGCCTGCTTGTTTCAGACCACTGGGTGGTCAGGTGGGGGGCCAGGGTTGCTGGGGTCCCCAGGCCTGACGCCGGGAGCTCACCATCCACGAGCCAGGTGCCTCGCCCTCCTTCTACCCCCTTCTTTCTACTCCCTCCCCCCACCTTCCCCCACCACCTGGGGGTCCACGGAGGCAGGTCAGGGGCGCCAGCTGTTGTCCAGGCCTCACTCTGCAGCAGACATCTGGGGTCCCCCTGGACAAAGCTCCTTCTCTGGGGGGTGAAGGGCGGGCACCGTGGCCCAGGGGCACAGCGAAGGGGCAGCAACCTGCTCCCAGCCTTCCAGACCACCAAGCCCACCCCGACCGCACCAGGGACCCAGCTTATGTGACCGCAGGCCTTGGTGCGCCCCAAGTGTCCCCTCCCCCGGGCTAGCAGAGGTGGGGCTCCAGGCCTGAGGGCTGGGGGGGGGGCTCCACCTGCAGGGCCCCCCTGTCTACCACGGATGAGAATAAGTCTACCAAGACATGATTTGCTTGGGGAGGAAAGGTGGCCGATCTCTCACAGGAGAAGAGCCAAGAGCCTTTTCCTCAATGGGCTTTTATTGGGTTCGTTTACACAGGAATTCAGGTAAAGCTCATTACCCATTGCCAGGAAGTAAGGATCGAACAATAGACAACAAGGAAGTCTGAGGGCCTATTTTGAGTCAGGGTCAAAGAGCTGTAAAACTTTAAGGAACAAACTTATTTCTTCCTTGGACCCTTATCATTCAATTGAGAGCATTCTAAACAAAGTGGGTTTCACAGGATTTTACATATTCTTTCTTAGGCCTGATCACCCAGGGAACCCGTCCTTTCCAGCACAGGGTGGCACCACCCTCCATCATTATTTCAGGCTTAGGTGGAGCAAGGGAAGTAAGGCAGCCAAGAGATTAGGAGATTTCTCACAGACAGAATGAGGACTCAAGCCATGTCAAAGCTGAGGGGTGAGAGTCCATCATCCCCTTTTGCTGTAACCCCCAAAGTCCTTCCTTGGGGGCCTCCCACATGATTGTGCCTGTCTTAGGTCGTTCCCCCCTTGGGGAATCTTACGAGTCATTGGCTAACTCACCAAACATTGGGGACCAGGCAGGGTGAAGTAAAAGGAGCAGAAGCGGCACTCCTGCCAGGGAGATAAGCTTTTGTCTCCTTGGTGGCTTATGGTCCAAGGTGGTTCCCTCAGCCTTAGCCTTGGCGGGGGTTACAGCGTCTGACACCAGGCAGGGCGGCTCCCAACAGAGGATGGCAGGGACAACAGGCTTCCACAGTGAAGCAGGCTCCAAGGGCCGGCAGCAGCCTCAGCGAAGGGCCGGAGGGCCAGGTCCTGCTGGTGTGGTGTGACCCGGGTCTTCCCAGGTGCCAGCTGCTGCCCTGGAGGGCCGGGGAGACCCCAGGTGGCTTCGGAACAACTCCTTGACAGAAGCCGGGAGGGGTTTCCTCCTGCCACTCTCCGCCTTCCCAGATGTTCCTGAGGTTGGGGACAGTCACTGCCTGGCACCTTGCCCCAGGGCACAGGAGGACCACCCAGCTGGTGGTGCCTTCTGTCCAGGCAGTGGGGAAGCTAAATGCCCACTCTGCCCAGTTCCTTGGCCATGATCTAGGCCCCCCAGGCCCTGGGGTCTGCCCTACAACCTCTCCTCTGGGCCCACACAGTCTAGGGCTCCCCAGCTCCAGTCCTGTCCCGAGGGCCTGGCAGGGGCTCAAAGATGGGGTGCCTGTCTGATTGTGCTTCTGCTTGCTGGGCGGGCTACATCCCTCTTCTAGCCTCAGTTTACCCCAGAACACAGCGGCGGGGTAATCGTGCAGAGATGTCAGTGAACCCCACTTCCCACGTGGCCTGGGGAGCGTGTGTGTGGCCCAGTTGGCAGTTGCCTGTCCCCTGGGGGACAAGAGAGCAGTGGGGTACCGGCGAGGCCCTGCCCTCGGCGGGGGTGTGGGCAGAGCTTCCGGAAGTCCAGGAAAGGAATGGTAGAATGAAGGCATTCTACCCTGCATGCTCTCTGGACCCCCAGATCTGAGGGGCAGGTCCCCTCAGCGTCCAGGCCTCACAGCGGGCCAGCCCAGGGCCCCGGGTGCTCTTCCCAGGGGCCAGCCCCAGCCCCGCAACCCCAGGCACCCGCCAGCCCGCGCTCTCAGGGCTGAGCCAGGCTGGGCTGCGGAGACCCTGGAGGCAGACACCCCAGGCTCTGGCGGGACCTGCCTCTTGGGCCCCCGGACCCCCTTCCCACCCACCCCTGCCCCCTGCCAGGCTCTGGATAATGTCGAGACCGGCGCAGCTGAGCACTCCCCGTCTGTTTATTGCCGAGTGCGGGAATCTGGGAGCCCTCGGAGCATGAAATGAGGAACAAATGTGGAGCAGGTCTAGACAGGAACTCCTCGAGGCCTGGCTCCCGCGGACCCAGGGGCGCGCGGACTGGGCAGGAGTGTCTGCAGAGGAGGGGCACGCTGGCCCTCAACACGCTCAGTGGGGCACCGACATGGAGGGGGTGGGGCAGGCCTGTTGGGGAGGCAGTGCTCTGCCCCACTCCCGGACTCAGTTTCCCCATCCGGAAACAAACGTCACTACCACCACTTCATCACAAGGGCTGCTTGTTAAGTAAGCAGACTCCAGGGACCCACTCAGTCCCACCGAGGCCCAAGCATCTGTGTGTCACTGGGCACCCGGTGTGCCGGGGCTGGCACAGGCAGAGGTTGCTGGCCCAGCCGAGCCCAAAGCCCCGCCAGGCGCAGGGAGCAGGGAGCAGGGCTCAGCTTCTTCCTGGCATCCCCGGTGGATGCAGCGGATGGGCCTTCACTGACAGTTGCTGTGCCCCCGCAGCGAGGGGGAAGGTGGGAGTAATGGGCTGTAGGGACCCTTCTTTGAGGCCTTCAGGGCAGGGAGGGGCGGGCAGAACATGGGGAGCAGGAAAGCCTGGAAGCACAGGCAGGACACGGGGTCCAGATGGCGGCCCGGCGGGGTCTTCTGCCGGGCAGGGGCTCCGAGGGGAGGCAGGTGGGGGGGCTGGCGTCTGGCCCTGCTGCCAGGTGCTTCCTGCCGCCGCCCCCTTGGGTCCTCAGCCACAACAGACAGCTGGCTCCGCTGCAGAGACCCAGGGCTGTCAGGAGGGATTGCTACCAGCCAGGCCCCTTCACAGACTTGGGGTTGGGGGTGGGGTGCACAGAGGGCCCGTCTCACACCACGTCCCTGTGAAATCCTGGGTGGGGCCAGGGAAGCAGAGCAATTTATAACATTTTAAAACTGTCTGTGGTCCCAGGGGACCCATTAGCAGTGCAGTGAGACCTGCCTGGCGGGCGGGCAGCCATTCTCTGGCGAACTGCCACTAGGCTGCCCACCTCTCCCTGCCCCCCAGCCTTGACCCCCTCACAGCCCCTCCTGCCCATCCCAGCCCAGCCAGATGGGCAGCCATCCTTCAGGACAGCTCAGATGCCACCTCCTCCAGGAAGCCCCTGTAGTCCTTCCAATGTAGGACCGCCCTCTCCAGCTCTGAGTCTCCAAGTCCTCCGCTGGACCTTGGCACCCGGCGTCACTGGGGGAGCCTGGCTTCCCTCTGAGCTCCCGGGCCAGCTTGCACGCGGTGTGTGCGCCCCTCCTTCCTCGGCCCACCCCGGGGTGCCGTCTCGATTGGTGGCTCAGGTCAGCGGCGGTTTGTATTGGTGATCCCCGAACTTCCCCTCACGCCTCAATCACGCAGGCGCCTCTCGGGCGGGGCTGGCTGAAAACACAAACCTGGGTCCCTCTGGTCCTGAACTGGCAGGGATGGGCTGTCCCAACCCCACCACACCCATGTTACAGGTAAGGAAACCGAGGCCCAGGGAGAGGCCCCGACCCGGAGGCACCAGCGAGTGTAAGGAGGGCAGGACATGCCCCCGCCCGTCTGTCCTCTCTGTCCAGACACGGGCCCTTCAGGGTGTCACCTCAGCGTCCTGCTGGGCAGGGTCCCCGTGCACAGGAAGGGGGTCTGAAGGGCCCACACGGGCATCGGGGTCTGGGCGCTGGGGAGAGCGACCGCTGGCCGCTATCTGTCCACCACCTCGTTGTGTGAAGTCACAGGAAGCCGCCCCTCCCCATCGCCAGCACCCCCCCCTTCCCCCGCCCCCATGTGGAGCTGGGAGACTGGCACTGGTGCTTCGAGATTCTGCGACGTGTGTTGAAGTAGTGCAGGAAGTCTTCCTGGAGGAGGGGGTGTGTTCTGGGCCCTGAGGGCAAGCAGGGTAGACCGTGGTGAGCCAGAGGGCAGGGCCTCTGGAAGTGGGGTATGGCAAGGGCAGAGGGGTGGGGGGTGGGACCCAGGGAGGCCGTGCTGCTCTCGGGGGCCATTTGGAGTTAACTCTGGACCGCTGTTGGGCTGGGTACAGGCCTGGCGCCTGCAGCGGGTCACTGCCCCTGTGTGTGTGCATCTGCAGAGTGAGGCTGAGACGCTCCAGCCGGAAGGCCTGGGTGACTGAGCCGGGAGCTAGTCTTGGCCGCTGACAGCACTGAGCACCCTCCCCGTAACACCGCCAGGCTGCCTGCCACTGGAGACCCCTTCCTCAGGCCCGGGGGGATGGGCACGGGGCAGGCCCAGCCAGGCACTCCCTGGTGCCCTCAGGGACCTGACTTGGGGTTGGTGTCCCTCTCTGTCGGGAGCACACACACCTGCCCCCTGCAGGGCCCCACGACCTGCTCTCTCCGACACTGACGAGGGGGCACTGGGGCGCAGAGAAGCCCCGTTCCTACAGCCACCGGAGACAGAGCCCGGCAGCCCCTGGGATTCCAATGGGGTGTCAGGCAGGCTCGGTGCCCCTGCAGGCACAGACTTGAATCCCACCGAGCTCAGGGAGGCCCCTTGTCTGTGAGGTGGGGCTGTCGTTATTGTGGGGCATGAAGAGCAGAAACGCACTCAAGGAGGCGTAGCCGCAGAGCCACGCTGCAGACGTGGGGAGGGAAGCTGGACCCCGTGAGTCAGGACCACAGACAGCCTGGCTGTCTCAGGGCGCCTGCGTCCGGCCTCTCTCCCTCCTGGCCCGGCTCCTCCGGCCTGAGTGCCCGCGTCTGTACCTGCAGTCAAGTGGCCAGCAGGGCCTGGCTGGTGTCCAGGTCCCACAGCCATGTCCCAGCCTGAAGTGCAAGTCCACTCCAACCTCAGGAAGCTGTGGCCAGATGGGCAGCCGCCAGAAGCATGGCATGGGGACAGGATGCACGGGGTGGGCTGGCCTGGCACCCCGAAACCCAGCAGCTGCAGAAGCACATCCCTACAAAGATGGCACAGGCTGCAGAGCATAAGACATCTGGCAGGGGCTTGGGGCTCCGTGGTCAGGGGGCTCTCCCAGCCCCACAACATGATGGTTGCAGAGGATCCAGCCCAGACGCCCACCCTGTGACCCCGTGACTTCCTGGGGGCGGGATCAAGGTGCAGCCCCTCCTTGTCCCGCCTCAGTTTTGCTCATCTTCAGAAGAGGGCCCCCACCCCATGGGGTCAGTGTGGGGTCTGAGAGAGGGGACCTGCCTGACAAGTATTAGGAGGATGGGGACTCAAAGCCCCTCGGAGCCTGGGAGGCCCTGGACTCCCTGTGGCCGGCAGTGGGCCATGCGTGGCTCTCGGTGGGGATGGGGACCATCTGTGGGAAGGAGGCGCAAGGACCGCCCCTGGTCCGATGAGGTACTGGGATGGGCTGGACCCCTGGGAGTGGCCCTGCCCTTCTCTGAGCTTCGGTCTCCTCACCTGCAAAGTCGGGACCCTGTGCCTGTTCTGCCCGCTTCTATCTCCCTCAGCCACCCTGACAACTAGGGAGGGGCACCTGGGGGTCGTCCTGCTGCCTGCCCCCCAGCCACTCCGGAGTAAGGCCGAGGTGCCCTCGAGCCCTGCAGGACGGGTGGGTGTGGGGGCCTGCACCCAGCTCCCTGCCAACGGCCGCCAGCCCAGCTTGGCCTCACCTCAGCGCGGAGCGTGAAATGCATCTGGACAGCAGGCCTGGCCCCCGCCCAGCGTCCCCCGCTGGCCGCCTCCTCCGCACCCCCGCTCCCTGAGCGGCGTGAGCTGCCTGCACCCCCCGGTGGGCCAGCGGGCCAGCTGGCCTCAGCCGCCCTGGGGGCCGAGGCAGGTCAGAGCGGCCCAGCTGAGCGCCGGGGAACGCAGGGGTCCCAGGCCCCCGCCCTGTTGGCCTGTGTGACCTGGACTGTGTCCGCCTGCCGCGGGCCCTGCGGGGCGGGCTGTCTGGATCGGCCTGTCCGCACCTCTGTCTGTCTGAGCCCGGAGCTGTCTGTGTGTCTGTGCCTCCCTGTCCGGTTGCTGTGGGTCTGTCTGGATCTGTCTAGACGTCTGTCTGTCTGTCTGTCTGTCGGAGGTCTGGGCTCCCCACCCAGCTTCGCCTCTGATGCACAGCATTGCTTGGGCGACACCGTCCCCGTCTGTCTGTACGCGTCTGCGTATCCATATGTCTGTCTGCACACTGGGGCCTGATCATCCTGCCGGCAAGTGCCCCCCCAGGCCTGAAGGCTCAGCTGGGACCTACCACCCCCAGGCCCCGCAGGCCTCCCCAGCAGCCCTGCTGCAGCCCCGCCCTCCCGACCGGCCAGACCCGGAGCCTCAGTGAAAACCCCGACTGTCAGTCACCCTCGCACATTCCTGGACGAGGAGACGTCAGCCCAGATTCCAGCGAGCCTTTGGCAGGGCTTATCAAAGCCTCCAGAGATGTGCTCACCGCAGAGCTCTCCCTGCACATGCCTGCGCTGGAAAGGAGTGGGGGGCGTATGGCCGCCACCGCGGGGCCCTCCGCGCGACACCTCTGTGAGAAGGAGCTGGTGGGCTCTGTCCTGGCTCTGCAGGGACCCCAGGGACATCCGAGCATCAGGGAGAGGTGGCCACTCTGGGGACAGACCGCCCGTGAGGCAAGGGGGAAGGAAATCTGTATTTGCCTAGATTTTCAGAAAGAAGCAACGGAAGGACCAATCCACAGCCAAGTATAATCATCCTCTGCGCCACGCAGGGGATGGGCAGAGGTGGATGTAAGACCTCTCTGAGTGCACCTGGTTTTATGCTCTTGACTTTGGAACAGATGTTTTCTACACCTAAAAATCACATGCAAAGCTGTTTTTAAAAAGATAACACTCGGCTCAGTGGATAGTGCGCTGGCCTGCAAACTGGTGGGTCACTGGTTCCATTCCCAATCAGGGCTCATGCCTGATTTCAGGCCAGGTCCCCAGCAGGGGGCACCCGAGAGGCAACCACACACTGATGTTTCTCTCTCTTTCTCCCTCCCTTTCCCTCTGCCTAAAAATAAATAAATAAAATCTTTAAAAAAGTAATATTAATTGGAATAAAAGAACAGAGGTATCAGGTTAGTAGGGGAACATACTAAGAATTATTTCAAGTGACTCTAAAACAGCTTTTTACGCTCCATCCCCACGGGGATAAGAACAACAGCCTCCAAAAATGCAAATGGTAACATCACAGTGCGTTCAGCAGACTTGCTGGTCCGAACGCTGGCAGCATCACTTCTGATTGTCACACGCAATGGCAAACACAAGTGACGAAGGGCGTTACCAGGGAAGACTGTCACGGCACCAGCCACACAGAAGTCAAAGCCTCACCAGGAAAACCCTACACTCTGTCATCAGAGGTGGACATACCAGCGTGACATGTTTTAGTTTTGTCTTCCTAAAAAATGAAAAGTAAAAATCCCCCTACTCTGGTCCCTGGAAACGCCCAGAAGGAACGAACACCCCGGGGCGGTGGGTGCCGGGGCCCAGACCAGGTGCTCTGCAGACGCCGTCCGCCTGACAGACCCCGGGGGGCACGGAGAGGTGACAGGTGATGATGCCCAGGTCCGGGGCAGAAGAACCTGGGGCATCCTGGGCCTGACAGCAGAGCGCCCTCAAGGATTAGTGGGGTGGCGCGAAAGCGACACAGCAGCCAACGCAGAGGGGCCTCCAACCCCACAATGACTGCGGGAGCAGCCGCACATCCCAAAGGCCAGCGAGGACCGGGAACTGACACCTCCTTGTCTGGAGGTCGGGAGGTCATCTGGTGCTGTCAAACACCCTCAGACCTCAGGGGCTCCCACGTGGTCGACCATGGTGACAACCGGGCGACCGCTCTCCTGCCGCGGACTGCATCTTAGGGTGACCAGCTGGGCGAGAGTAAAGTTCTCGGGAGAAGCCGGAGCAGAGCCAATGAATGCAGAGGAAATAATAGTGTTTGAGAAGCCACCGCTCGCCGCCCCCCAGGAAGCAGTGGCTCTGGCGAGGATCCCCGGGGACCGCTGAAAGCTTTAGGTGGGAGGGCAGCTGTGCCACAGAAGAACGGTGCAGGCGGTGGCTGCACCCACGCCTCTCGGTCTCAACAGCACCCCCGGGGCTGGCAGTCTGTGGGCCCCGAGGGTGACGGGGGCGGAAGCCGGCGCAGAGGACAGAACAGCAGTACAGCAACGTCTTCAATGCCACACGAGGGAACCCAGCCTGCTCTAGTCCATGGAAAATTCTCCCAGAGCAACAACCCACTTTCTCCCCCCCCTACCCCCCCCTACCCCCCCCCCCCGAACGGCGCAGCGAGGGGCTGCCGGGGGCGGGGCGCGGAGGGGAGGGGGCTGTGCTGGAGTGGGAGGAGCCAGCCGACCGCGGCTGATCCTGGAGCAGAGCGGGCCAGCCAGCTGTGAAAAGTCATTTTGGAGATGATTGCGGAAAGCTGAACATAGATCGGGTTGGGGGGGGTGTTCTTTGTTTGTGTTTGGGGGCGTCCCCATCTGTCACTTTGTGCGCTCAAGTGTTTATGAGTCAGCCCCCACCCCACCCCTCCACACACACACGCGACTCACAGAGAAAATCGAGGGCCCGGGGCTGAGGCCTGCCGCATGGAAGGCCGCCGCCCAGGAGCCTCGCGAGCCAGGCGTCAGCCTCGGTTCCTTCGAACGGTAGTGAGATCGCCGGCGCCGCGCACCGGCCCAGCCAGGAGGCTTTTATTCCGCGAGCTGGTTTATCGCCCCTGGCTGGGCGGACCGACCTCCGTCCAACAAGAGCACAGCCGGTGGCAGCTCGTTCCTTCTCTCCACTTGTTTGCAGGACATTTTCCACAATAAAGAGTGCACAGAAGCCCTGGCTGGTGTGGCTCAGCAGATCGAGCCCAGACCTGCGAACCAAACGGTCACAGTTCGGTTCCCACTCGGGGCACATGCCTGGGCTGCAGGCCAGATTCCCCAGTAGGGGGCGCGCAAGAGGCAACCACACGCTGATGTCTCTCTCCCTCTCTTTCTCCCCTTCCCTTCCCCTCTCTAAAAAAAAAAAGAGAGAGTTTGCAAAGAGCATGTCCCTGGGCCTAGGAATCCCACTTCTAAGAACTTATCCTGGAAAAGTATTTGAAGTAGGTTCTGTAATTCAAGTGCCTCCGATTACTTAGCTACAGAAAAGCCACTTTTTAAAACATGGGTGCTTACAATACTTTGTCTTTAATGTAGACAGCGTAAACATCAGAAAGGAATTGGTCTAGTTTGGAAAGATGAGAAAGCTCTGAGGTCGGCCACATGCCCACACGAGTCCACCCCACACCACCATGAAAGCCGGCAATGCCCTGGCTGGCACGGCTCAATGAGTTGGGTGTCATCCCAAAAGGCAAAGGGTCGCTGGATCGATTCCCAGTCAGGGCACAGGCCTGGGTTGCAGGTTTGGTTCCCAGCCAGAAGGCATGTGATAGGCAACTGATCGGTTTCTCTCCCTCTCTTTCTCCCTCCCTTCCCTCCCTCTAAAAATGAATCAATAAAATCGTAAAAACAAAACAAAACACCTGGTTCAGCCCTGGCAGGTGTGGCTCAGTGGATTGAGCAGGGGCCTGTGAACCAAAGGGTCAGTGGTTCGATTCCCAGTCAGGGCACATGCCTGGGTTGCAGGCCAGGTCCCCAGTAGGGGGTGCACAAGAGGCAACCGCACACTGATGTTTCTCTCCCTCTCTTTCTCCCTCTCTTCCCCTCTCTCTAAATAAATAAGTAAAATCTTTAAAAGTAAAGATTTATTTTTTTAAATAAAATAATAAAATAAAAATAAATAAAATGTTTTTTAAAAAATAGTTAAGATGGCAGGTTTTATGTTTTGTGTGTTTTTCCACACTGGAAATTGCACAGAAGAGGGATCTGTTCTGGTAGCCAATGGAACAGGGTAGGAGGTTCTGTTGCCGAAGAAAACTCAGTGCTGTGGGAAAGTACGAACGATCTCATCGGGTGAAGGAGCGGGTTGCAAAACCCTGCTCTCAGCTGGGCAGCGTTCAAGGGACTCTGAAAATGCGTGAGCTCGCCCAGCCAGGCCGGAAGGGTGCCATCCTTGACACAGCGCCACACCACGCACCCAAGTACCTGCTCACGGAGTCCTCCCCACCCCCCGAGCCAGAGTGGCACATGCTCAGCGAGCCTGCCTGTGGGTGTGGGCTGGGACCCCTCCTGCCCGCCACGTGCACTCCCCGGGGTGTCCGACTCCCGTCCCAGGTGGGCCGTGAACCCTGCCATGTGGGCCAGGCTGCTCTGCCAGCAGGAAGTGACCCTGTGTGTGTGTGTGTTGCAGGCTGTTGATGGAGAAGGGGGCGGATGACAGCCGGGACGGTGGTCATCACCGGGGGCATCTTGGCGACTGTGATTCTGCTCTGCATCATCGCTGTTCTGTGCTACTGCCGGCTGCAGGTACTCAGGGGCTGGGGGTGGGGAGACCCCCCAGAGGCTGGGGTCCAGGAGGGGACACCACAGGCCTGGAAGCAGGTGTAATGCAGAAAGCCTTGGCCCGACTCCCGCTGAGGGGCTCGTTGACTATGCTGCCCAGGGCTTCCCCAGGGCTGGGGCTCAGAGAGGGTCAGGGCCTTAGCCAAGGGCACACAGCCTTTGGGCCCTGCTCCCCCTTTCCCACCCACACTCCAGGGCAGCCTGAGGGAGGGGAAGCCACATGCACGTTGTGGCAGCACAGCCAGTGCCCAGGAACCATGCTGGGGCCAGGCTACTCAGCTCCCCTGTGCCTCAGTTTCCTCATCTGCACAGTGCCCACCTCCAGTTGCCATGCAGACACAATGAGTGAACCCCTCGTCACAGGGTGTGTAGGGGGGCACCCGTCTGAGTGAGCTCCCCCCGGGGGTGGCCGGCTGCAGGGACGCGCGTCGTGGGGAGGGGTGGGCGGAGCCGGTCTACAGCCCTCCCCCCTCCCCACCCTCAGTACTACTGCTGCAAGAAGGAGGAGCTGGAGGAGGACGAGGAGGAGCCTGACTTCGACACGCACGCTGGCCTGCCGCCGCTGCACTGCAACCGCAACCTGGTGCTGACCAACGGGCCGGCGCTGCGCCCGGCCACCACCACCGCCTTGGGCCAGCGGTCCCCGCAGGCCCGCACCCTCTGCCGCAGCTGCTCCCACTGCGAGCCGCCCACCTTCTTCCTGCAGGAGCCGGAGGACGAGGGCGTGCCCAACGGCGGGGAGCGAGTGGCCTACCGAACCCTCAGCCAGGAGGACGTGGCACTGCCGCCCGGGACCTTCGGGGGCCTGCAGGCGCTCAACCCCAACCGCCTCTCCGCCATGCGGGAGGCCTTCTCCCGCAGCCGCAGCATCAGCACCGACGTCTGAGCTGCCCGCCCCCCACCCTCCGCCCCTGCCTCGCCCACCCCCCAGCAGGTCCCACACCATGGAGGGATCCCTGTGGCCCGCCAGCCTGGCCCCAGACCTGGACCCCGGCTTGGTCCGGCTTTCCTGGCCTCCTTGTCCTCGCAGGGTCCGGCCCTCGGGGGGCTCAGGGGCTCACAGCAGGGATGAGGCCAGCACAGGCGGGCAGGGTCAGGGGTAGGGGTGGCTGGGCTGGAGGAGAGGCGGGCGTGATGCGGCACAGGTGAGCGCGGCCCCCAGGTGAGGGCTGCGGGGCGAGGCAGGGTCCCGGTGCCCCGCTGCCATCGTGCAGGTGTAGTGGACGGTGGCCTCCACCTCAGCCCAGATCCCTGGCCATGTCCAGCTGCATGGCCAGCCCTGTCCCTCCCCCGTCCCTCAGCCTCAGGCAACCTACCTCTTCAAGGAAGAGGTGGCCACAGCAAGACTCGGGCCCTAAGCCCGCCTTCCCTGGCGATTCCAGACCGACTCTTCTGACCCTCCAACCAGAACGGTGGGGCTCTGTCTCTCCTCCCCCACGCACACCCCTGGCTTCCAGGCCAGCAGCTGAGACCCGAGTTGAGCTGGCCTCTCTGCAGAGGCCCCTAGACGGGGGAGTTTCAGGGGTGGCCAGGCCTCGGGGACACCTGCACCCAACTGGCTTTTGGGGAAAAGAGGGAGAAGAGGCCAGTTCTCCAGCACCAGCTTCGGGTGGGCCCACACTGAAAGGCACAGCCTGTCCCTCAGACCCCAGGTGGTGGGTGGACAGCGCCGGGGACCAGCAGCTACCAGACCCACTATCTGCCCGAGGCCTCGGACAGGCCCTTCTGCCTCAGCCTCCAGGGGCCCTCGGGCTTCAGTCCCAGCGGAGAGAGGCCCAGTGTCTCTCCCTGCACCTGTTTCTCGGGGGGATCTGAGAGCAAGGAAGGACCCAGCCGCCGCCCCCCACCCCACCCTGCTCTGTGTGAAGACCTCAGCAGAGCCCACTCTGCACTGAGCCCCCAGCAGAGCCAAGCGTGCCCCGAGAGCCCATTCTCAGCTCCCTCTGTCCGACAGGGAAATGACACCTCATGGCCGCCCTGGAGAAGCGTCCTGCAGCCAGGGGGCCTGCCGCGGGGAGCACAGCTCCTCACCCCTGCGGGGGTGGCGGCCTCTCTCTCCAAAGCATGCCCCCCCCCACCCTCTCCAGGGCGCTCCCTGCCTCTGGAACCCCTGGCAGGGTAGCCCCCGTGGGCCCAGGAAGAGGCACTGAGCCCCCAGCCCCCTGCCCCTCCACCAGACAAACCCGTGAGGCCAAGGGGCTGTCCCCAGCTGCAGGTGGCAGGAGTGGTCTGGCTGCAGAGCCTGGACGGCTGGATGGGACGTGTGGAGTCAGCAAAGACAGTCCTTCTGGTCGCCTCAGTGTCCTCCCTCTTCTCCCCTCTGCTCCTGCCTGTTTACAGACATGCTTCCCGGAGGCCCCGCACCCCCCCCCCCACCGTGGAACCCACACGTCTGTTTCTGATGCATTGGCTTGGGGGTGGGGGGTGGGGGCGGGGGCGAGGGCCCGGAGGTGGCACTTTCTGGGGCTGTTCTGCTCTGTCCTTTCCTCCGCTGGTGTCTGTCCTCTGTCCATTCACAGGTCAGTGTGGAATGAGCACAGCACCCACCGGGCGAGTGCGGGGCTGCGGGGAGCCACCCTCCCCCCAGGAAACCAGAAAGCCAATAAACTCGTCTTTGACACCCTGTGCCGCCGTCTGCAGCCTGAGCCCTCCCTGGAACTTTCCGGAAAGGGCTCTGGGCAGCCCAGGGCCAGGTGGAGCCCATCTTTTCCTGTCCAGCCCACGGAGTCAGGGCTCTGCCCAGAGAGGCAGCTGTGGGGAGCCCCCTTACAGTCCGAGTTTCTCCAGGGGTGGGTGTCCTTCAGAGACCAGAGGCCACTGGCCTGAACTCGGAGCTCCTGTAGAGGGGTTGTGGGTGACAGGCAGGGTCACCTGGGGCCAGTGATTGCCATCTCTGGGGCAGAGTTGGCAGGAAGGAGGACAGAGGGAAGGGGAGCTGGGGGTGGGGTGGGGAGGAGGAGCGGGGTCAGGGTCAGAACACGAGGGGGGAGGGGGCAGTGGACTATAGTGACCTTGAGCACGCCCGCCCCACAGGTCTCCAGTGTCACCGGAGCACGCCTTCCTGCACACCGTGTGGTGGCCCCTGAACTAGTCTCAGTTTTGGGATGAGCTTCCCCGCATCCCAGGGAAGCAGTCACCTGCCCTCCTACCTGCCCCCAAAGGAGACACCTCCAAGGCACCCTCAGCCCCGCGTGGCCTAGCTGTTCTGTGGCAGGCAGACCCAAGTCCTCCCTTTGCGGCGGTGCCCACCTTTGCGGCGTCCTGTGCACCCCTTGGCTCTCCATCCAGGCTTTGGGTGGCCTGTTAGCGCTTCTCCGCACTCTTCCCCACCCGCTCATCTGGGAGAGCCACTCCTGCTGCTGGGCCAGCCTAAACATCACCTCCTCCAGGAAGCCCTCTCGTGTCCCTGCACCCAAAGTCCAGATTAAGTAGTCCTCCTATAGGGCCCAGAAACAGGGATGTGGATGGTTCCCGAGCACCTGGGGTGGCCCCCAGACGCCCTCCTCACCGCCTCTGCTCGCCCAGCTCACCTGGAGGCAGGTGCCTCAGATTAATGACAGAGTGCCCACCAGCACCCCACACCCCATGTCCTGCCAGGACCCGCCAGCACCCCTGACTGGTCCTCCCAGCCCCATGTTTTCCTAGGACCCTCCCAGCCTCAGGTTCCCACTGTTGATAGGCTCAAGGATCCGACTGAATTCCAACCGCAGTGCCGGAGTCCTGAGCCCCCAAACGCCGCTGCCCACAGGCTCTCCACGCTGCCACCTTCCGTCACTCCGCAGGGAGCCGCTGCAGCCCGGCCCCCAGCCCCCAGGCCCACCTTCCTGAGCTGGACAGCCCCTCCCTGCCTCTCCCGCTGCGTCCCCACCAGCCAGAGCCACCAGAAGCGCACGACGCTGCCATAAATACACTTTATTAACATATAGGGGCAGTGACAGAGACCACAGAGCAGGCACACGGCGAGAGGGTGCCTCCTCCTGGCACACAGTGCGGGGTTCCCTCCGTGCTCGGGCGTTGTGTAAGGGGCACCGGGTGCTGAGTTGGGGGTGAGAGCTCCTTGGAAGGGGCACGCCTCCGTGGGACCCAACCGGGGGCGCACCAGCACCTTCCTGCCAGCCCCACCCCCCGCCCACCCCCACTCTAGAGGCAGACAGGACCTCCCAGGGCCGAGCCCAGAGAAGTGAGGGGGGCCGGGGGCAGGAGGCCTGGTCACCTCCCCCTCTCAGCCCTGGGCCCCTGGGCAGCGGGGTGCCGGGGCGTGGGGTCTGCTGACACACTGTCCTCGGGCTCAGAGCAGCTGCAGCTGCGTGCACACGGCCCGGGCGGCTCTGTCTGGGGAGGCCGCCCCATGCTCAGGGCCCTCCTTCCCGGGGGCAGAGCAGGGGCTCAGCGCCTCATCTCCGCAGCCCAGGCGCCCTGCAGCCAGTGAGTCCGTGGAAGGCGATGGAGCTGCAGCAGCCCTGCAGCGGGGCTCTCGGCCAGTGGCCGCCGGGCCTAGGAGTGGGAGGGCCTGCAGGAGCGGCAACAGGCCTTGCTGTAGTACCAGTGGCTGCACAGGTTCACCTTGGTGGCCAGGGCGCAGTTGGTGCCCGGCTGGTCTTGGCAGCTGTCGTCTGGGCAGGGGACATGGTGGAGGGGGGTGCAGGGTGTCAGAATAGGGCTGCCACCCCTCCCCGCCCCGCCCCGCCCCAGCTCTCTTTTCCCAGGTGAGGGGATGCTCCAGGGGGCCCTGGACTACCGAGCCCCTGTGGGCAGGAGGCCCATTCGTGACCTTCCCAGGTTCAGGGGTGATGGGCCTCTATTTCTCTGCCACCCCTCGCCAGCACCCGGGATGTCAGGGTGCTGGCACGTGGCTGGACCTGTGCCCCTGGAAGGAGGGGTGTGCATATGTCCAGGGGCCAGGACTGCACACAGTGCCCCCTGGAGGCCTGGGGACATACTGAGTGCCCAGTCCCGGGATGCTGGCAGTTGCCTCAGATTCCTGCTTTCCCACAGCTGCCCCCCATCTTCCAAGGCTGATGTCCTGTCCACGGTGCAGGTCTCAGCACAGCTCCCGGGGCCCTGAGTACCCACCAGGCCTTACACCCACCCCTGCCCACACCGCCCATCCAGGCCGGCCCTTCCAGCAGCAGCCTCGCTCCTCTGTGGCCTGCCCCGTCTCCGTAGCCCCACTCCACCCTTTCGATTTTGGCAGGTCCTTGGGCCCCGGCCCCGCCCATGCCCCCTGGCTCCGCCCATGCCCCCTGGCTCTGTCCTGCTCACCCGGGGGGTCCGTGGGACAGGGCTGCACTTCACAGGTCTGCTTGTCCAGCGGCTTCACCAGGGGGTCGCAGCCACGCACGATGTCGGTGCCCTGGTAGCACTTCACGTCCCGCATCCGCATGCCCACCCCGCAGGTCTTGGTACACTGATGGGGGAGAGTGGGCGGGGACCCCAGTCTCACCAGGCTGCCAAGTCCCCGCTCACACAGGGCGCAGGAGAGCTGGGGGGGCGGGGCGGGGACAGGAAAGGTCACCAGCGGCTGGCAGCGGGCTGACACTCGGCATCAGCCAGTGCGGCCGCCTGTTTCCCTGCCTGCACAGGAGGGCGGAGTATCCCTCCTCTCTCCACTATCCCCCCTCTGGGCCTTTCCTGGGTCCTCTGGTGCCTGGAACACTCAGGGCCAGGGCCGGTGGGGAGCGCTGTTTTCTGCTCCAGTACAAAGCTGTGTGTCATGGGCCAATTAGACGGATCCTCCAAAGCCACCCCGACCCCCACCTCGGCTGAATGTCCAGATGTTGCCCTTGGAAAACCCCGCCGAGCTACCCGGGACAGCTGCTGACCCCAGTTAGCCCCCCAGCCTCCTGCCAATAGCGTACAGCCAGTGGCTCCCTCGCACTTCCCCTGTGGAGCTGACCCCGCATCACCCAGGCCTGTCTGGGCCCTGGGCCCTCAGTCCCTGAGCCCACCCTCCAGTCCCTTCTGCACAGAATGAGATGGAGCCAGGGCGGCCGCCACCATGCCCGCTCCCAGCTTAGGGACTGGCCCAGGCTGGGGGCAACAAGGGGCCAGCTCCACACCGAGCACAGAGGACGGTCAGCCTTGGACAGATGCCCCGAGGATCCTCGGGATGTGCCCTGGCACCCACGCCTCAGTCCCTGGGGACTTCGCACAGTGCCGCGCTCCCTACCCCACCCCCAGGCTCAGGGGCCACTCTGGGCCTCCCCACTCGCCCTCTTGAGAGCTCACGTACCCCTGGGGGTGGGCGGCCTGGGGCATGGGGCAGCGGTGGGAAGGGCACATGGAGAAGACAGTGCCCACCACTCAGAAGGGTGGTGTGGCCGGGATTGTCTCCGTGCCGTGAGGGGCTTGGCCAGCCACAGGCCCAGGGACCCTGGAATCACACTAGGAGGCTGCCATAGACTGGGAGGGGTGCCTGCCACTCCCCACCCCGCCCATGAACCTCGGCTGCAGCCACAGGCACCTGGGGCCCCTGCCCGTCCCATCGGGCGACACGGAGCTGGGCCTCCCTTCGCTTCGCAGGTCCCTCACCCGCCCAGGACAGGATGGACACGAGCTCCAATGTCACCGCACGCACCCCCACCCCCACCGGCGGCTGCAGGGCCCGCGTGGGCTGGACATCCCTCTGAAATTCAGTTTGCTCCTCCGTGAGGCCGGCGGGGAGCCCCTCCTCACAGAGTTGTTGGCGGCGGGAAGGGGAGCCCCGCTGCCGGAGCCGAGGGCTGCGCCTCGGCTGCTCAGGGAGCAGACCGCAGGCTTTCTGGCTGCCTGCTGGCCTGAGCCAAGGGGCCCTCCACCACGGGATGGGGCCTGGCTGCCCTGGAGAGCTTCCTCCTGGAAGCTTCCCAGACCTTCCCGGACCTTCGGCCGGTCCTCCTGGCTTCCCCCGCCCCACCCCAGCCCATGTACCCGGCGGCCTCTGCACTCGGGACACTGTGGCCCACCTGGACTCTCACCCATTTCCGGGCCAGGGCCCAGTCTGACACAGCCCACAGGCCCCAAGGGCCCACCTGGGCTCTGGCTGCCCCACAACAGGTATCAGGTGCACATGTGAAATGCACGAGAAAAAGGAGACAAGGGAAGGCCAGCAGTGCCCTGAGCTAAGAGAGGCCCAGGACCTGCGTGGCAGGGATCACAGAGGTGAGATCCAAGAAGGCTTCCTGCAAGAGGCGGCTCTGGTGCCACCCGGCCTGGCAGAGTTGAGCAGCTTTCCGGGGACAGAAAGCCGTGATGGAGGCTGGCGAGGGAGACCTGAGGGCATGTGCGGCCAGGGAGGAGGGGCCGAGACAGGAGCAGACCCTCGGCCAGGCCACCCTGGGGGCCAGCGGGCGCTCACCTCAGACCACGGGCTCGTGTACCACTTGAAGCAGGGCCGCTCGAAGCAGGTGCTCTCCTCCGGCGGCTTCCTGGCCAGCCCGCACTCGGGGCCGCTGCGCGTCTGCGGCTTCCCGTTGGCCAGCTCCATGCACAGGACCACCCTCTTCTTCATGCCTCGGCCACAGGTGGTGTTGCACTGGGACCAGGGAACAGACGGGGGTCAGAGGCCAGGCAAGAGCCAGGAGGACCAGAGCATGGCCCACGGTGACCCTGGGGGGTGACGGCTCCACCAATAGCCTCGGGGTGGGGTGCTGAGATGGACAGCAGATTTTGGCTGCGAGCCCTGGGTGATGACTGCTTGGCCCCAGATGGATTTGACCAAAAGCAACGTAGCAGAAAACCATCTGTTCTGAATCAAAATGGTTAAGGACGACCAGTGTGAGACTGGCGGAGGGGTGGGGGGGGGACTGGTTGCCCAAAACAGCTAAGGGGAAGCAGCAGTGTTGGGACAACTCCTGGGACCTGCAGGTTGGGGCCATGAAGCTGGCCACAAGGACGAGAACCCGGGACCAAAGCAGGCACAGCCCGCCCCTCGGGTCTCCAGACACGGGCCACACTGGGGGCCGGCAGTGGGGACCATAGAGGACCATGCTAAACCCGCAGCACCGTCAAGCACTGCCTACTCAGACCGGAAAGTTCGAAGGGGTTTCTGGCCTTTTGGGCTTTTCTGACTTCAAACTTGTTTTTAGTGCGCTGCGCCGTCACCATTCACCATTTACAGCCTGGCCCTTATTCGGACCCATCTGTCATCAGACCACGTGGCCATCTGCCCAAAGCTCCCGGAGCAGGGCTGCCTGCGTGGGCTCAGACCACTCACCCGCTCCCAGTCCTGGGCCAGCCAGTGGGCCGGGCAGTTCTTGTCCCCGCAGGGGTGGATGGCCAGGGGCTTGGTCTCCGTCTGGCACTGAGACTCGGGCACCACCCGGCCATCGCTGGTCTTGCAGTACACGTGTCTGATCATGCGGCCCTGGCCACAGCTTCCGCTGCACTGCAGGGGGACACCCGGTTCGAGCCCTGCCAGCTCCCCATTCCCCGATGACGTCACTCCCAAGAGAGAGGACCGCCCCCCGCAGCCCTCCGGAGCCGCTGCCATGGTAACCACGTTGGAACTAGCACGTTCTGTTCTAATTACAGATACTGCATACTTGGTGAAAAACACACACAGAGAAAACACACCTAAACCCCCTACAAGGTCATCTGCGCCCCCAGCACCCCAGGGAGCGTCTGAGCTTCTTTCTTCCTGACCAGGAGAGAGAGACAGACACACAGGGAGACAGGCAGAGGGGTTATGAAGTGGGATCGCGGTATGGGCCACCTGTTTTAGGGTAAACGTCCTGATTCTGTACAATAACGAGGAGGGAGGCCAGTCCTTCCTCCATGTCCTCACTCCGGGAAAATGGGGAGACCGAGTCTCAGCCAGGGGAAGTGCCGGGACCCCCTCTCACTGGCCTCACGCCCTGGCCCCCTCTGAAGCCCCCCCATCCCCTGGCCCCGCCCTCACCGGCCCCCAGTCAGAGACGGTCCACTGGCGGTCACAGGGGGGCCCTGTGCAGTCCTTCTCCCCCACGGGCCTGGTGTTGGGGTCGCAGAGCTTCTCGTCCTCGGAGCAGCGGATGTCCCTGGTCACCACGCTGCGCTCCCCGCACTTAGCCGTGCACTGTGAGGGGCCGAGCAAGCACGAGGTCAGGAAGTGCGTGCGTGCGTGTGTGCTCAGCCCCGCCCACCACCCCGCCCCCGCATGCGGGCGCGCTCACCTCGGACCACTCCGACATCTCCCACTGCGGCCCGCAGGCCGGGTTCCGGCATGTCTTGCGCTCCTCGGGCCGCACGGCGTCAGTGGCCTCGCACAGGTCGCTGTACACTGAGCTGTCGAAGCCGGGCGACAGCATCTTCCAGCAGCGCACGGTGCGGAACTGGTAGCCCTCGCCGCACGTGCGCGAGCACTCACTCCAGCTGCTGGTCTCCCACCTGTCTCGGGAGGGGCGGCGTCAGTGACCCCCCGCCTTCCCCCCCCCCTTCAACCCCGTATCCCAGGACGACGCATCCCCCTCCTCCCTCCCTATGCAGTCCAAAGTCACAAGGGCCGAGACACACGGGACGGTGGTGAGGCCACACCATGGAGACTGCTGCCCTGGGCACCCGAGCTCTCTAGGGAACTCCTAAGTGGGGCCTGCGTGGGCACCTGGAGTGGCCCGGCAGTCGGAGCCACCTCCACCTGCTCTCACCCACACCCTGGCCTTCCAGACCCTTTGGGGAAGCCGGTTCTGGCCCTGTTCCTTTGCGCAGGCTGGGATCATGCCCCAGAGTCCCAGAGCCCCGAACCCCATCGTGGGGGCTCTGATAGACAGGCAGAACCCAGAGCCACACACCACACACTCGGCTTCTAAGAAGGGAGCAGATGGGCAGCTAGCAGAGACCCTGGGGGGGGGGGTGCGGGGGAGGGGGCAGGGGCATACAGCAGAGTCAGGGAGCAAGACAAGTTTGCTCCTCCGACAGCAGGCTGGTGCCCGCGGGCTCATCTGGGGCCCCCACAGCAGCCCCCACCATGCCTGGGGAGAGGACACGGTCAGGGCTCCCCCTCCGACCATCCAGGAGGCCAGGAAGACGGGGCCTCCCCCCCGTGACAGGGACAGGCAGTCCACCTGGAGTTTGGGGTACAAGCCCTCGGGGCTCCTACAGATCCTAGCTGCACCAAGTGAACCTGGGGCAAAGGTGCACCCCATGGCACACAGCAGTGTGAGGAGCAGAGTCAGCCCGCAGTGGACTGCGCTGACAGAGCACCCGCTGCAAGCCAGGCACGGTGGCGGACGAAGTGCTCAGCGCAGGAAGATGCAGAGGACTCAGACAGGCTGGTTGGTGTGCCTGACCTGGCCAACCCCGCCCACAGAGTCCCTGAAAGGAGCAGGAGGAACCCCTGCTCCTCTGGACAGAGCAGAGCCAGTTCCCCACCGCTCTCCTGACACGGCGCCCCCTGCCGGGGGCCTGGGGGCGGCACCTGGGCTGGCATTCCCTCCCGGCGCAGAACTCTTGGACCGGCTCCGGGCGTGTCAGGGCGTCGCAGTAGCTGTCTTCCACCTCGATGCCATCGTAGCGGACACACGTGGCATAGGTCGACATGACCCCTGAGTTCAGGACGAGAGAAAGGCCTGTGAGCCACATGCGAGCACCCTGGAGACCTGCAGACAGGTCAAGTGACCATGGGAACGTCGCCCGACTTGCTCAGAACCCAGCTTCCTGGTTTGAATTAGGGACAATGACCGTAACCACGTTACAGAAGTGTGGCATGGGCCCCAGCTGGTGTGGCTCAGTGGAATGAGCACCGGCCTGCGAACCAAAGGGTCACGGGTTCAATTCCCAGGCAGGGCACATGCCTGGGTTGTGGGCCAGATCCCCAGTAGGGGCACACAAGAGGCAACCACACACTGATGTTTCTCTCCCTCTCTTCCTCCCTCCCTTCCCCTCTTTCTAAAAATAATATTTTTTTAAAGAAGAGCTGTAACAGAACTCAGGGTCTGACCTCTTCTCTTTCCCACCCTGACCCTACCCCAGCTGCTTTGAAGAACTCACATTGGCTCCTACAGAGGCACATGCAGCCAGATCACTGATGACGGGTGAGGACAGTGAATGGCTGGCTGGGCGGGTGGGTGGGTGGGTGGAGGGATAGAGGGTGGACAGACCGGTGGATGGGTGGATGGTGAATGGTGGATATGGGTAGGAAATCTAGCATTCAGGCCCTTTCCAACCTCCCCTGATACAATGTTACAGACCCTCCCACTCCAGTGGTACACTCCAGTCCTTTTCAAACCCCCTCTCGAATCTTCTTTAGCCAGTATTGTGTATGCTTCCCTTCCTGGGCCTCCAGGGACCCCATAAATCCCATCAGGGGACGTCATGGAAGGGGCCAGCTCCGCCCCATTGCTACTGCCTGGACCACCCTCCCTGCTCTGCGTCCCTGTCGCCTCCCCCAGCAGCCCCACACCTGGCACCCAGGTGGCCACACTCTCCACGCAGAGGTGGGTCCTGCCACAGCGCTGAGACAACTTAGAGAAGTTGTCCGAGTCGGTGCAGGCCTGGGAGGGGGCAGGGGGTATTATTATTGTCCTTGTCATTTGCGTGTGTGTGAGAGAGAGCTTGTCGCTAGTGTGTGTGTGTGTGTGTGTGTGTGTGTGTGAAATAGAGAGAGAGAGAGCGCCGCCCCCCTGGATGGGAGGGAAATGGAACCCTCACTCCCTGCTGGTGAAAATCAGTGTCCCGTGAGTACAAGCCCCGGCCCCTCACTCTGCCTTCCCTACAGCTGCAGCCATGTCCCCAGGCAGTGGCACCAGCCCCTCCAAGCCTCAGCCCTGGATGGAGCGATCAGTCTGGGAAGCAGCCCACCCATGATTCTGTCCTTCCTCCATGAAGGACGAGCCACAGTCACCCGCCCCTCTCTGCTGGGGCTGGGCCGTGCGGTCTGCAGCGTCTCTTGGGGGTGGCTGGCTCCCGGGCCAGGTCTGCCGGGGAAGTTCCCGGCCTCGGACACCAGCTCTGGGGCCCAAGGGGGCTGGGTCTCAAGGGGGGCTGGGGCCGGGGACCCACAGAGCCTCGCCACATGCTCAACTACTCATCCATTCCTCATTGAGTGGGGACCCAGGAGGTCTCCCCCAGGAGAGACTGGAACTCGAGTCCCAGCTCATTCTCTCCTGGTGGGGTGACAAGGACATCGTCATGCTTCCCAGGCCTCAGCTTACTCGCCCCCCAAATGGGAACCCCCCAGAGACACTGGAAGAGTCCGAGCCCCACTTTCCTAGACACCTTCTTTGTGACCTCAGCCCTGAACATAGTGCTTCTCGAACCTTCTTAGGGAGCCCTTCCTCAAGATGAGTGACCAGGGAGTGGAGGGGAGAGGCTGGGGGGCCCCGGCCCCACCTCCCCACCCCTGCATCCCAGGGAGGCCAAGGAATGGTGGGAGCACCTCGGAGAATCAGGGTTAGAGTTACCTGCAGTTCTGCCATCTCGGGGCGTCTTTAAGGGGAATGAGGAGGGCGCCCTGTGCTGGCTGAGCTCGGAGACGGGAGAGCTGTGTCGTGGACCTAAAAGCCCTCTGTGCACCCTCTCAGCAAGGCCCAGGGCAGCAAGGGGCGCTGCTGCATCGGCAACACGGCTGGATGCTCACAGACGCCACACGCCACCGGTCTGGCAGCCCCACTGGAGCTATGGGCAGCCCAGCTACGACCCCGCCCAACCACGGAGCCCCAGGTAGGGAAGGGGCGCTGCTCAAGCCTCCTTGTGCCTGCTGAGGTCCCACTGCTGGCTCTGACTCCGAGGCAGCCCCAGGGGGCAGCCGGTGGAGCCCAGTTCCTGGAGGCCACGGCCAATGTCTCAGGGCAGTGGTGGCCGGACACGTGAGCAGAGACGTGGCTGCAAGTCCCAGCTCAGTACACACTAAGCACATGTGTCCTCCTGTCAGGTGCCACCAAGAGGTCTCCGTGCCCCGGCCTGCCGCCGCCCCTGAGGAGGTCAAAGAACCTGACCCCGCCCTGGACCCTGGGTGGGTTCACCTTCCCATGTCTGCTGTCAGCAATCGTGGACTCCTCACCTTCTAAGATTCCTCCCTTTCCACCAAAAGGACATTTGCTCCAACAGCACAGGATATGAATGACAGTGCGTGAGGAGCCTTGGGGGGCCGGTAACGCCCAGGAGGCCAGCCTCACCAGGGTCCACCGCTAGCGGGGCACCCCAACCCAAGTCGAGTCCCGCCCTCCTCAACCTGCTGCGGGCAGACGGGCGCCCCGCAGGCCAAGTGGGGGGCGGCGGTGGCCACTACCTGTGGTGCAGGTGGCACTGCAGGGCTCGTGGGAGGAGAGCTTCCACCGGTACATGTCCGCCGGGCTCACGCCTTGCTTGCGTGCCTTGGGCCTGGTCCTGAAATGGGGTCAAGCAGAGAAGGGGGTGAGAGGCCGCGGCGGGCGAGTCCTCATCGTGGGGGCAGTGGCGCTTTAGTGGAATGGCACCCCTGTCCTGAGCCCTAGGCGGCCCCACCTCTTAGGGTAAGAGGGCCACTGTCCAGCAAAGGGTGGCGTGGATTAGGATGCAGGGGACATCGCCCGTCTCCGTGGCTGACAGTCCAAGTGTCCTGGACCACAGCTTGTCACGGCTCCTTTGGGAGTTTGGGGACAAGCCAGCATGCAGCCGCCCCTCCACACATGCCGTCTTCTCGCTGTCACCTTCTAGCATCCGAGATGGGTCCTCCTCCCCTCACCCTCCCCAGGGAGGGACATCGGAAGGCACTTTATTGCTGAGAAGGTGCCAGAACTCTCGCCTGCGGTCGCCCTGCCAGTGTCCCAATTGAACGGGACACTAGCCACTCGGCTCCAGTGACTGACACAGGAAAGCTCAGATGGGGGCAGCGCCCCCTCCAGACGCCCCTGCCCCAGCCTGGGGGAGAAGGGCATGCAGCCTCCCCACTGGTGGCCGGCCAGGGTTCTTGGCTGGCACTCGGGGGCACCATGGCCAACTATTGTTAAGGCTGTTTGCTCCTCTGAGTGGTGGGTGTGCTGGGCCCGACCTCCGACCTCCGTATCTGCTGTGCTGGCATGTGGGGGGCTCAGCACGGGGGCAGGGGAGGGGCAGCAGCTTGTAGAGCACCGGGCCTGAGATGGTAGGGCTTCCCCACCGTCACGGGCCCACAGGGCCCACCACCTGCAGAGACCGGGGAGAGGCAGGGTACAAAGGTCTGGCTGCCACACATGGTCCAGGCCTCGAACTCCCCAGTGCCTTCCCCTGGGCCCAGGGGCTGGCTGGAGAGGAGGGGAACTAAGTGTTCCAGGGTGTGAGCCTGGGCACAGCCACAGGTGTTTTCCTGGGGACCGCAGTCAGCTCTGGGGACAGTTGCAGGGCATGTTTCTGACAGGCCTTCTGGTCCGGCTGCGGTCAAGGCCTTGGCTGGGATTCCAGCTTTCGGAATTTCCCAGGTGGGGTGACCGAGGATGCAGGAGCCAGGAGAACAAGGAGGCGCAGACAGGCATGAGGGCGGAGCACGCCAAGTGGTGGCCCTGCCCTTTCCCTCATTCCCCACACAGGAATGCCCACACTGTCCTCCTTAAAAATGAGCGGAATCTCAGGGACGTGACATCCAGCACAGGACACACAGCTGACTGTCCTGTATTCGCTCTGCAGGGGGCCAGGTGGGGGCTGGAAACAGCGGGGGGTCACTTTGTAAAGCACACGACTGTCTAACCACCACGCGGTACCCCTGGAACCAACACAAACTCAAGGGCACATCAACCATATTTGAAAAACAAAAGAAAAATATGAGAGAAAACTTTAACATGTATCCCCTGCCACCAGACCCTGTCACCTGAGCACAAAGGACCCTTAGAAACCTGAGTGACCACCTAGCGCCTGTGAGCCAGGCCCCTGGGACCGGAAGGCCCCAGAAGATGGCTCTGGACCCTGGGCTCCCCCAGAACAAGGGATGAGCCCAAGCCCCCCGCCCCAGGAGCAGTGGGCCAGCGCGATCTAATTACACAGCTGCAGCCAGCAGCCCAGTGACTCATCCCTGACTCCCAGGAGGGCAGCCGGTTCAGAATAACCCTCCGGGTTTTCAAGCACAAAAGGCATTTCTGGAGGGGCGGCCTGGCGTCACTCTGAGTTCAGCGCACGTCACTCACGGCTTGCGCAGCTCTGGACAAGCCATGCCTGTATTTGTACAGCGAGGCAGGTCCAGTTCCTAGAAGGGGCACTGGGAGAGAAACACCCAGGAGGTAGCCGAACCCCCAGCCCTTCACCATCTGGAAGGGAGAGGGGCCCCCAGAGCCTTGGGGGCCCCAGCAGCTAGGCTTGGGGGGCACAGATGGCGCTTGTTCATGAACGGCCCAGAACGCACTAGCACGGGCGGCCGCTCTGCCCCTCCTGCCGTGTCTCAGATGCTGGTCCATTGTCGGAGGCTGTCCTGAGAGGATGGAAATAACCTTTCCTTTGATTCTGCCCTCCCCGGGGCAGACTCACTTCCTGTGTTTGGACAGCCCGCCCAGACGGGCTATTTTAGCAGCGGGCTCCCCGCCTGCCCCTGCCCTCAGCCCTTTGTGTTAAACGGCCACCTTTGGTCTCAGTGCCCTTCGACAGTGGCCACTGGGGAGCTGCCCCATCTCCCCATATCTGGGCCTTTCTGGGAGTTGGCAATCAACTGTATGGATTGCTGTGACCCCCCACAGGCACTGGCAACCCCAAATGCCCCTGTGGGGCTGAGGGGGTGGGGTAAGATTCCACTGGGGCAGGACAGACTCTCAAGTGTGGCATAAGGACCCACAAGCCCCAGCTGACCCGACTGGGCATCCTGGACACCTGAGGCTTCTTCTGACAAGTCCCTTGTTTAAGGAGGGGGAAACTGAGGCCCAGAGAGGGTCTAAGCTGTGTCTGTTGTTTAAGTCAAGGGCTTTGGGTGGCCCTCGGACAGCCAAGCAGCCCAGCCTGAGCCCACTCCTGCCCCCGCACCCCCCACCTGTGCACCCTGGCTGCGGTCCCTCAGGGTAACCCTCAGCTCAGGGGGCTTGTCACCGGGGACTCTCTTCCAGCGGGGTTGGTGGCAGGCCCAGGGGCACCCTGCTCTCATCTGCCTACCACCCAGGCAGGCTTCTGGCCTCAGGCCCCTCCAAGGCCAGTCCTGACTGTCCAAGCACCCCCAGCTGAGATTGACAGTCCAGGTGTTCCCAGGTGTGACAGTCCAGGTGTCCCCAGGTGTGACAATCCAGGTGTCCCCAGGTGTGACTCTCCAGCTGTGACTATCTAGAGTCCTCAGCTGTATCCTTGCCTCTGGGGGCCTGACCCCAGGTGGACTCCCACGGCCCCCAAGAGGCCAATAACCGTCTAACTCTCCATTCAAGTAGCAAACTCAGCCCCAAATTCTGCCCAAGCCTGGCTCACGAGGAGCACCCTGGACAGGTGGCCCCCTCCCCGCCCTCCTGCCCCGCTTCCAGCGGCATCAGCTCTGCACACGGGTGTACAGCTCTGGGCCAGGTGTACAGCTCTGGGCTTTCACCCAGCAGGTTGGGGGGACTAACTTGCTCAGGCCTGGGGGGCGGGCGGGCATGTGAGCAGGGGCGGCCAGACCCCCTCACCCCACAGTGAGGCTTCGCTTACAGGGCCGCGCCCCGGGGCCACGAGCCTACCTGGCCTTGTGCGTCCTGTTCCCAGCCGCAGCAGGCAGGCTGGCGCTGATGTTGGGGAACGGGGCCTCTGAGGACGCGTTGGCCACCCTGTCGCTGCTCAGCTCCAGGTAGGACCCGTTGAGCAGGTAAGCGCCGGCCCCCTCGTTCTCGTCATAGTCCACGTAGAGTCTCTCAGGGGGGGAGCCCCGCGGGGCACCGTGCCCGAAGACGCTGCTGCCCGTCCCGTTGAGGGGGAGCTCCTGGGAGTCGGAGCTGGCGCCCGGGCGCAGGCCGGAGATGACGCTGGCCGAGAGGAGGCCCTGGGAGGGGAGGTGGGCGTTGGCCTCTCGGTCCCCTGTGTCCCCTGAGAGAGCTGTCCCTGTGGCGTTGCCATCTACAAAGGAGACAAGTGGCTTAGCTTCAAGCAGGCCCTCACATGGGGGCTCGGGGGCAAGGGCTGCCCTGAGGTGGGGGTGAGGGGCCACCAGGGCTGGAGGCCAGGAGCTGAGCCTGGGAGCCCCCAGAGGCGGGCCTCTGCACTGAAAGTGGACCCAGATCGCCAAGGGGAGGCCCACGGGCCGGTCTGGACAGGCTCTGGTGGGGAGTCGGCTTGACCTCTGCAGTGGGTTGAAGGGGTGCCCCAGAACTCGTGTCCACCCAGAACCCCAGAATGCGGGCTTGTTTAGAAATAGAATCTTTGTCAATGTAGTGAAGGATCTTGGGATGAGACCACCCTGGGTTTGGAGTGGCCGCCCTGCCCATGACCGCTGTCCTTGGAAGAAGGGGAGGGGACACGGAGAGAGTCACAGAGGAGCAGGTATGTGGGGATGCAGGCAGAGACCGCAGTGTCTTGGCCAAAAGCCAAGGACGCTGGGGTCCCCTTGAAGCCGGGGGAGGCGGGAAGGACCGCCAGAGCCTCCGCAGAGAGGCAGCTGCCGACAGCTCGGTTGTGGACTCTGGCCTCCAGGACCGGGGAGGGTGCGCCCCGGTGTCCGGGGCCGCCAGTGCTGATTGTTTATCTCTGCAGCCCTGGGGTGCCAGCATGGCTGCTCGGTGTCTTCTACTTAAAGACACCGAGGGTCTTGCAAACCCACACCCAGGTCCGTGAGGGGACCCTTCCCGAATCCAGCCTACACCCTGTCCTCCGAGCAACGCCGCTGTGGCCTTCCGGAGCTCTCACTGCCCCTCGTGTGCCACCCACCTCTACCAAGTGACCATGGGCAGGACCCATGGGGTCAGATTGGCCTGGGTCTGACTCTCAGCACCCCACAGTGGGCTGACTGGTGTGTGCAAGCCCCCCCTAGCCTCCATGTCCCCATCTGTCATGGGGGACAACCTCTTCTACCTCAAAGGACGCGTCACAGGGCGCAGGCGGAGGCCTGGCGCTGGGCCCACCCAGGACGCCTGCAAGGACCTGGCCCCTCCTGTCTGGCCCTTCTGCTGTTTGCAGGGGCTGCAGGCCCTACCCCAAAGCCCCTCCTCAGGCATCGCCCCCTCCGGTTACCTCGGAAGCCCGTGCCCCTGGGTGCTCCGGCGAAGGCCCTGCTGCCGGCCGGCTCGCACACCTCGCTGTTCCCCTTGCTCAGACCCCGCTCAGTCCCCGGGCCTGGGGCGCCGAGCAGCTGGTCGTTCAGGCCCAGCCGCTCGGGGGAGGCCTGGCCAAAGAGCGAGCCATTGTGCGGGTAGAAGCCCAGCAGCCCCGGCCCATCCATCTCCTGGTCCTCTGCGCTCTCAGAGGTGGGCTCGGAGAAGCGGTAGTAGGGCTGCCCGGAGCGGGCCGTGGAGGGCTGCTGCAGCGTGTACTGGAAGGTGATGGAGGGGTTCTTGCCGTTCTGGTTCCACACCTGGGGAGGAGGGCAATGGAGCCTGTCCTTTCTCCCGCAGCCCCTCCCTCCTAGCCCACAGCGGCTGCAGGGCCTGGCGCCCACCAGCCCCTTCCGCCCAGGAGCTTGGAGGACACACCACCCCGGGGAGAGGCGTGGGGCCTGCCCAGCCCGGCCTGCTGCAGTGAGGGGTGCGTTCTGGGTACAGAACTTGCTAAAGGTGACGAGGCCCCTGAAACCAGACCCACACCAGATGACCACCATGTGCCAGCAACCCCCAGAAATCATGGTGCACCCCGCCTACCAGCCTCCCCCTCCTCCCCGGGGAGCCCTGAGGCTGGCCGGTGTGGGGGGGCAAGGCCCAGACCCAGAGGGTTGTGGGTTTGGTCCCCGGACAGGGGCCTGTCCAGGAGGGCAACCCATCACTGCTTCTCGCGTGCTCTCCCCCTCCCTTTCTCTAAAGACAAGGAGAAAGTGTCCTCGGGTGAGGGTTTTACTGAAAGAGGAGACAGGAGGAGCCACGCTGCCTCCTTCCACAGGGGACGGCAGTGACCTTTCAGTCTGAGCCGGGGCCGCGGTGATGCCCCACGCCCTGTCAGCGCTGGCCAGGGCCTGGGCTTCTGCACAGCCCTCTCCCGCCCTCTGTGTGGGGGCCATGGTGCTCGCCAGACCCAATGGCGGGGAGGGGTGGGAGGTCGGCAAGCAGAGGAGTCCCAGACAGCCAGCACTCGGCTCGCAGCCGCTCCAGGTCAGGGTGCAGTCCTGCAGGGCGTGCGGGGACAGCCCCTTGAACATGAAGGACCAGCTGTGGTGTCCCACACCGTCCAGCACAACAGCACTGGAGCGGGCCCCGTGGGGCCTCCCCCTCCACCACAGGGATCTGCCTCTCCATGGTCATGACCCTGCCTCAACCTCGGTGACTCTGAGGGGCTCCCGGCAGGACCTGCCGAGGCTCCGGGCCCCCTGACTCACAGCTCCGCACCCTGGTCGGCCCAGCCCTGGGGCCCGGACCCTGGTAGGTGTGCTCCTGAGACAGACTGCCCACCCAGGGTGCGCCCCCTGGGGCCCCTGGCCAGCAGCCCCACTGCTCCAGCCCAGGGCGGAGAAACGGGGTCTGTCTGCCTCGGGGGAGGCTCTGAAGGAAGACAGCACTGAGTGGCCCCCACTAGACTCTGGGGCCACCTGAGGAAGCGCTTCTGAAGCCAGGGGGCAGTGTAGGGGGGCACCAGGCCGACCACAAGGCCAGCTGTGCCCCTGCAGCCAGGTGACTGGGCAGGTGGAGGACCTCCCTATGGCCTGGTGTCTGCATGTGTGAAAAGAGGCAATGGATGCCCAGCATAGCAGGCGTGGGTGCTCGGAACTGCTCAGGTGGGCCAGCTCCGAGCCACCTCTGCCCTCGGCCTCCATAGACGCCACCAGGCCTTGAAGAACGTCACAACTGCCCGCCTGAGGCTGCCTGGTTTTGGCAACAGGTCTGCATCTCCCTGGTTCTGGGACACCAGGCTGCCATGGAATGCATTTACAGACGGCCAGCTGGGTGCGCCCCTCCAACCACGCACTGTCTCCTGCCCCACCCCGTGAGCACCCCAGGGACAGTCGGGGGCGGGCCTGTGGCCCTCCGACATGGTCCCTCAGCATTAAGGACCTGGCAGGAACACCAGTGTCCATGGAAATGGGGGAGGATACTGCGTGGAGGGCACAACCCCCGAGTGTGAAGTGGGCCCTGTGTCCCTGCACCCCAGCACAGCCTTCCATCCTCAAGTCCCCGTGTTGTCCCCAGTGACCTGCACAGGACCTCTGGCTATGCCCATTGGCCGGGGGGCTGACAGCAGGAATGAGTGAGTGAATGAGTGCATGAATGAATGAATGAAAAGGCAAGTAAGCAGGTAAGAGAGTGGGAGGGCGGTGAGTGAGAGAATGGGGAAACGAACTAGTGAGGAGTGAGGAAAGGCAGACAAAGTGGAGGCACCACAACCTGAGTGAGTGAGTGAGTGAGTCGGTGGACGAACACGAGGGTGGGCGGGACTGGGACCCCCCCAGCCTGGGCAGGGCGCCGTCTCAGGCACACACGCCACTGACTGGTGCAGCCCCCTCCCATTGCCACTGGCCGCCGAGCACACACCATAACGTTCAGGCTCTGGTTGGTGGGCCCCTGCGCCACAATGTACTCGATGCCGGTCTCGTAGATGTCCATGGGCCGCCGGTACTTGACCACGGTGCCAGCAATGTTGAAATTCTTGGGACTGTCCACCTTGAAGTTGCCATTGAAGAAGAAGGAGCCGGCTTCATCTGCAAGGGCTGACAGGTCAAGGCCACCGATCACCGGGGCTGACCAGCTGGGGGGAGAGGGAGGGCAGGGGCCCATGGCCACCAGCCCGGGACCCTCCCCTAACGCCCTGAAGACAGGAGACCGCGCACTGAGTAGAAGGGCTGCTGTGTGTGCAGAGGCCAGTGGCCCCGGCCACAGTGCCAAGGACACAGAAGCACTTCCCCACCAGCCTAAACTAGACAAGGTCATGTCTAGGTAACTGGAGGTGGCCGGCCCTGGGCCCGTTGGGTCCTGTCATCCTGGCCGCCTCTGAAAGTCTGGGCTCGAGGGGGCGGGTGGCATCAGGACTGAGCCTCTAGGCTGGGCCCCAACACCTTTCCAGGATTGCCACCAGCACGGGGCCTTGCCGCCTCGGCCGCCACGCCAATAACTCCAGCACCCTCAAGTTGCAGGACCCGTACCGAGGTCCAGCTCCCACCGGGAACCATCCAGGGGCAAGAACACTCAGTCGAGAGCCCCTGACCTGAGTCTGCACCCTTCCTCTGCCGTGGCCACCCTCGGCCTCGGCCTGGCCACCTACTGCCCCTCTCTGTGCCTCAACCTTCACCTCTCCACTCCCCTGCCCTGGAGGCAGGGACCCACCTCCAGCTTTTGTCAGGCTCTCCAGGGACGGGCAGCTCACTACCTGACGTTACGCCTCCCTCCACGGTCAAGCGGCTCTGAGTATAAGACCCTTCTCCACCCGAGGAAGTCAGCTCCCCTAAGACCCCACCACCACCACCACACCGGGTTGGGTTCCGACTTCAGCAGTGCGCCCCTCCCCTGCAGGAAAGGACCCTTCTCTGCCCAGACACGGGGCCCCGTGCTCAACCACGAGCCCAGGTGCGGCAGCCGCCCAGGCCACACGGACGTACCCAGCACGTCGGCGGACTTCCTCCGCTCCACGACCTGGATGTCTCGGGCGCCAGCCGGGATGTGCGTCACCAGAGAGTAACCTGGGGGTGGGGGGCTGGCAATGGTGAGCTCAGGTCCAGTTGTGGCTGCTGCTCCTCAGTTGGAAAGGCAACAGCTGGCAGCCCCCCTCCTGTGCTCCTGGTGGGGGGCTGTCTAGCCACACAGAGGCAGGTCCAGGGTCCCCCTGAAGCCCCTCTGGTGCCGCTTAAGGGCTAACCCCCACCTGGGCTGGAGTCCAAGCTCACTCAGGCCCCCTAACCGTCCCCCAACAAGGACACAGCAACGCTCGTCAGTACCTGCCCCAGCCCCTCCTGAGGGACACCGCGGGCCACAGGGGCCTTACATCTGCTGGAGCTGAACAGACTCAGGTCCTCTCTACCAGACACTCCCAAGGAGACCCTGAGCAAGTTGCTGGAGGCCTCAGGCCTCAGTTTCCCTGTCTGCACCAGATATGGACAAGAAAGGACGAGGGCCCTGGCCGAAGTCAGCTCAGGGCCTGGGATCAAGCCCCCCACGCAGTAGGCAGGCCGCCGGGAGACCTCCACAGAGAGCCTCCAGCCCAGGGGCCGAGGCCGGGAGGAGTGGGGGCTGAGGACGGGAGTGCTGTCGGCAGGCGCTGGGGAGTGGTCTGGGGGGAGGAGGAGAGAGATGTTTGAAGCCCCATGACAGAAAAGCCCTCTGGGGTGGGGCCTCAGGTGTCAGAAATCAGGGTTATGGGGCTTGACGCTCACACGGCAGGTTCCCACCTAAGAGGTGGTCAAACCCGTGGGCACCTGCTTGCCCAGGTGAGCAGCTCCCACAGGCCAGCACCGGGCGCCCTTCCTCCCCCATCCAGCCCCCTTTCTAGGCCCCTGAGACCCCGAGCTCGTCCCCCCTGGCCTGAGGTGTACGTCTCAGCAATCGGTCAGCACCTGGTTCTGCGGGAGGGAGGGCAGGGGGCTCTCACCTGGAGTGTGGCCCATTCCTCTGGTTCGAGCCCTCCCCCTGGGGCCACGCAAGCCCCCGGAGTGCTGCACTGGGGACGGAGTGGGAGGGGGGCCCGGTAGCTCACCTGCCGCCATGGCACTCTCACTGCGCACGTGTCCCGGTGACACCAGTGCGTGACTAGGACACTGACTCTAAGTGTCGCTTAGTCAAAGTAGGTTTATATACGCTCATTTTCAAATCAGCAACCAGCTCACGAGACACTCTCCCACCGCCTGGCCCGCATGTGTGAGTGGGGGCAGGGGAGAGTGTGGGTCAACGTGTGAGACCGCAGCCCCCACAGCCCCGGGAGGCAGTGGGACTGTGAGAGGGCAGCCCCCGCCCCCTGTGCAGAGAGCTTCGTGAAGGAGTGAAACTGGTCTACCCAGCGCCTCCCTGCAGCCTCAGTGCCCGGCGCACAGTGGGTGCTCAGAAAGAGACACACTGTGTGGACGCTGGCTCTGCCGCACCCTGCCTGGGGTAAGGCTGAAGGGTCCGCCAGCAGGAGTGTGAGAGCAGGCAGGGGTCCGGGGCCTTTCCTGGGACCCCCTCCTAGTGGGGCTCCAAAGAAAGCGGCCTCGGCCCCCCGCACTCACAATGTGCAACAGGCAGCCCCCCACCCCACCTGAAACACGGACTCCGTGGAACAGGGTGCCCCGAATGTGCGTGCCCAAGGTCAGATCTGGCAGTGGTGAGGCGACACATGACTCAGTTTCCCCCTCCGTGTGGTGTCCACAGCCCCCTGCAGTGCTGCCAGAGCCCGCCCCAAACCCACCGTCCAATAGATGCTCGGCAAAGAGCTGCCGGTCGCTCCCAGGCCTGGGCGGAGGAGCAGGCGGCCCACGAGGGGCAGGCGCCGGCACAGGGATACCCGGCCAGCAGGCTGGAAACGGCCCCCTGCAGACCCTCAAGGGGAGCGGTGGCGTCTCACCGAGCTGGGCGTTCCCCTTGCGGTAGTTGCCCGTCACGTAGGTGCAGCTGCTACCGTTGCCCTGGCAGACGCCGCATTTGTCCAGCGTGTGGGTGGAGAAGAGGACCCCGTCACAGCCGATGGGCTGCAGGAAGGGAGGCGGAGAGGGCCGCTGGGACCGGGCGGGGGCTGGGCTGGGGGCTGCCCTGCCACGGCGGGCCGCAGGGCGGCCGGCGCGGTGGGACCAGCGGTACCCGTGCTACAATGTTTAACAACCTCACATTTTCCAGACACGCAAACCCCTCGCTGGTCAGTGAGCTTGCAGGACGTGCCATCACGGGCGGGGACCATGAGCTGCCGCTGGCCGTCCACTGTGGTGCAGTGCAGGTCGCAGGGCTTGCTGGAGATGTGGACGTAGTCATCTGTGAGGACGGGGGCGGATGGGGCGCGGGGTCACGAGTGGGGCCGTCCCTCTCCCTCCCACAGAGACCGCAAGCCCCCCTGCACACGGAGGCCCGGAGAGGTGAAGGGACTCGCCAGGGGTCCCAGTGGCTGACGGGAACCAAGGGGCAGGCTGTCTGGCCCAGCCCCTACCCTGTGAGTTCTGACCTCGGCCTCACTGTGGGTGGGGACGGTCCCCCTCACAGGAGGTTGGAGCCAGTGCATGGCCCTACGCAGCTGGGCCGGGCCGCCTTCCACATACCCCACATGTGGGAGAGGCCAGCCGCCTGAACGACTCACAACCTTCCGTAAGGCCCCTCTGTCTGGCCCTCTTGGCTCACCAGCCCACCCCCTGGACGAGTGTGCCCCCCCCACAGTTCCCAGGAGCTGGCCCGTGGGGTGGGGGAGGGCCACCCCGCACGCCATGCCCGAGCGGGGCAGGGTGACGCACCGGGGTACAGGGGCTTCCACTGGTGTCGCTGGCCGTCATACGTCCGGGCATTGAAAGAGACACACTGCTCCTCCCGGAAGCTCCTCGCGTCCGGCGGGCACTCCTGGAAGCCGAGCATGTACAGTGGGGGTGGCTGCAGGAGGTCCTGTTGCGGTCGAGCAGGAGGCCACCATAGCCCAGGCGGCCTATTCCACTCCGTCCACCTCGCCGGCTCCCGGGACGCAGTAAGGATGAGCGGGGGGGGGCAACTGCTGCAACCCCTCAGCACCCTCACATGCTGGCCCAGCCCGTGCTCTGGGTGGGGTCTGGTCAGCCCCTGCCACCCCAGCTCCGCCCGGGGCCTCTGGGTGGGGCAGGAGGGCTGCGGTGTTTCACAGGAGAGGACAAGACACCTAGTGACTGTCAGTCCCCCAGCGAGCTCCTGGTGCAAGGCCTGTGGGGGTCACATACCCCAATGCTGGAACTCCCCACACCTGCCGGGGGGCATGGCGGGCGGCCGCATCTGACAGGGCGCGGGGAGGGCGCCCTCACCCAGGGCCCCTCCTCACAGGAGGTAAGGGGCAGGCCCAGGACTGCATGTCCACAAGGACACCTGGCACCTGCAGGGGGGTGGGGGTGCAAAAGGGCCTCACCTGCACCTGGCACAGCTGGTACTGCTTGGACGTGCCCGTGCAGGTCCTGTTCCCAGCACCCGTGACCGACGTCCTCCTGGCGGGAAGATGCAGGCGCTGAGCTGGTCCTGGGAGCAGCCAGCTGCAGGCCCCGACACGGTGGCCTCCTGTCCCCGTGTGGCCTCTGGGCCTCCCTGACCACTCTGGTGGAGGGGCCCTGCTCCCCCACTCCACCCCGAGGCCCCACGAGAGCCCTGCTCCCCGAACAGGCATTCAAGCAGCATGAGCGGGTCCCCCAGCCCCTTCCTGGGGGAAGGGTGATACGGGGGTCACCTCTACATCCCCATCACCTCGCCCAGGGTCCCCATACCCAGAATCAATGGTGGTAATGACAATTTTGCCCGTGTGCTGGCCTGCACTGAAGCTCATGCACATGTGTGTTCTCAGAGATGTCAGCCAGCGCAAGCGTGCTCTCCACCCTTTGCTGCGGGGGGCTGTATGGGAGGGCTGGTGCTCAGAGAGGGTGTGGGACTTGCCCACGGTCACCCTGCCAGGAAGTGGCAGAGGCCGGACTCAAACCCAGGCCTGTCCAGCAGCCGCTGTAGCGCCATATGCTTCTCCATGTTTGCTCAGCTCAGGCCTTCCGAAGAGACGGCCAGGGGCTCCCCCCACCCCTAACAGAGCCTTAGAGAGGTATCCCATGTCCTCATGAAGGCCGGTGCCCTGGGCCCTGGAGCAGGGTATGCCCAGGACACCGCTGGCCGGCCCCCCTCGGGAGCCATGCCCCAGACAGGGCCAGTAAGGAAGCCGAGTCCTGGCCTGTCCCACACCACCCCAAACTGAGGTCTCCCCCTGCCCCCCTACCCCACACCGAGCCCCGCACCTCTGCTGCAGGCAGTGCCGCTCCTGGGACATCACGCCCACACCACAGCTGCGGGAGCATGCCGTCCACTTGGTCCACTCCCCCCACCAGTAGGCCATGGCGTCCGGGCCCCCCTCCAGGCTGCTGGCCGTCGGGTTGCTGTCCTAGGCGGCAAGAGGCCCGGCGGGGGTGAGACGGCAGAGCCGGTGAGACGGGCCGGCCCTCCCAGGGTGGTCTCAGGCAGGCACTGTGGGCCCAGGTTCCTCCCATCTTGAGATCTGGACTGTACCAGGCGCTCCGCAGGGTCCTGAGGACACACCTAACTCCCGAGCAGCCCAGGGACCTGCCTGGGTTCTGGGGGACACAGCCATGGCCTCATTCCACCCCTCTGAGGGGTGGCGCTCGCCCTCAGCACTGCCCTGCTGGATGGCGAGGACTCCAGAGCGGCCAGAGGCCCCACTCAGGCCTGACCCCCTGCCACCGTGTTCCTGGCAGCGGAGGGCACTCGGGGAAGGCGCTGAGGGCAGGACCCCTGGACACGGGCCCCTCTGGGTGAGGGACCACACTCCCCACTCACCATAGCCCCGCTGGATGCCACAGTCCCGGCCGCGAGCGCTACAGCCAGCAGGGACCAGGCCCAGCGAGAAGGCCGCGGTCTGCTGTCCATCCTCAGGAGCAAAGCCACTGTCACCGCCAGGCCAGACGCACTTCCTCTGTCAGCTGACCAGGGTCCGCTCTGGGGAAAAGCCCTCAGGGCCCGCCCACTGCCTGGGCCACGGGGCTATCTGGGATGGGTTGGCAGCGGCTGCCCAGTGGCCCTGCTGAGAGGGCTCCGGAAGTCACGGGAGATGCCTGCCACGGGCTGGAGATGCAGGACAGTGGGGCATGTGCCGGGCCTGCCCCGCCCTCCCTGCCCACCCCCCATGTGAGGGCACTTGGGGTCACATGCGCTGCTCTACCGCTGGACACCTGAGCTCCTAGAGGACGCCTGTGGGCCCAGGCTGTGTCCTCAGTGATGGAGCTGAGGCCCCAACTCAGTCTACCGCCTAGGCCCATAGACTCAGCCCAGCCGGGGCACCTCGGGGTCTTGACTGGCTCAGTGCTTGCTGGCCCCAGGGGAGGAGGGAGCAGGGCCATCTGACGGGTGGGTCTGTGGATGCCCCAGGTGCCACCAGGCTCTTCCCTGCCCTGGCCACAGCTCCCCTACCCCAGCCCCTCGGGGATCTCAGGCTGGCTGAGCCTGGGCGGCTGAGCCTGGGCACCCGAGCCCCTGCAGGGCGAAGCGTGACGGGCCCAAGGATGGGCTCCTTCTCAGGAGGACAGTGCCCCGGCCCCAAATGCCACCTAGCCCCCCACCTGCGGGGCCCTCTGCCCCCCAAAGGGAGGGATGGTGTGGCTATGGGGGGCCGGGGGGCTTTAGTGGCCTCCGTCTAGAGCCTGTCTTCCTTCCTGAGTGACACTTGCCAGCAGGATGAAGGGGTTTCAGAAACCACCCAGCCCACCCCCCTGGAGCCCAGAGAGGGGAGCCACACAGCAGAGCAGCAGGCGAGCCCTGGGAGCCCAGAGCAGGCTCCGGCCTCACCCCGCACACCAGCTCACTCCAAGGCAGACGGTGTGGAGGTCCCCGAGCCCTGCCTGTCCTGAAGGCAGCTCCCCCACACCCGTCCCCCTGTCCTCCGACACCCCTACCCCCATGCAGCCGGAGCACCTGCGGACCCTCGGATCCTCAGGCACGACGCCAACACCACTCTGGCACCCTGAGACGGTCTCTGCCCTGGGCAAGACAGTGACGCACCCTGGAGGTCGCAGCGGGGGCCCTCAAGACCCCCGCCTCACCGGCTGCTGCCTCCCCACCCTGCCCGTCTGCACCCCTCCCCCACAGGCCTCTGCAGCCTCCTCCGCCCCAGCCCCGGGCCTGCGGAGCCCCCTCCGAGGTCCCATTGGCTCATGGGCGCTCAGGCTCCTGCCTGTAGGCTGAAGACAGGTGCTGAGCCGGCCTCACACTTGGTTTTCATTAAGGCCCAGACACCGCTGGCCACAGGCCAGTCCCGGCGCATGCGGGATCCAGCCCTCCCTGGGGTCCAAAAACAGCCACCGGCCGGCGGGAGAGGTTCGCGGGCCGCACAGAAGAGAGCTTCAGTCACCCGAGGCTGGAAGCCGAGGGCCACCCTCAACGTGCCCCCTCGGTCCGGACCCCTCCCCACAGGCCCTCCTCCGGTTACATAACGCTCGGCTGAGGGGCTGGGGGTGCTCCCCGCCCCCGGGCTGCCTGTCACACCCGGGGCGGCCGCAGCAGGATGCGGGGCGGCTGAAGGCCACCTACCTGCCCCCGGTCGGCAGGTCGTCCTCCCGGAGAGAGGGGCTGGGCGGCGGGGGGCAGGCGGCGCCAGGTGCGCTGCAGGGGCAGCCCGGCTGCCTCTCCCCTCGCTCCCTCTCCTGCCTCCTCCACTTCAAAGAGCGCCCACGAGAGGGGTTCCCGGGGAGGTGCACAGCCCAGTGGCGGCTCCGCGGCGGGGCCGCCTTTATAGCTGTCAGGCAGACTGGGAGGATCTCACACTTCCCACCAGGCTGCTCCCCCGCCCGCCGCCGCCGGCCTGGCGCACACTTTAACCCGCTCCGCGCCTCTGGAGCCTGGCCAGGCCGGCCCAGCTGCCTGCTGACGGCGGCTCAGCCCAGGAGCGGCGAGCGGGGAGGCCGCCTGCCCGGGTCCAGGGCTCAAGGTGGCGTGCCTGGGCGTCCAGACGGAGGGACCTCTAGCCCGGGGTCTCGGCGGAGGCCTGGCCTCGGCCTGTTTTTGTCCCCAGAGGGGGTGGTCCTGGGCACCCCTGGGCAGCCCAGGGGTGCCCAATACACACAGCCTGATAGCTCTGCTTCACAGGTGGGGAGACCGAGGTCCAGAGGGGACGCCATTCTCCAAGGTCACTCAGGCAGGCTCCACGGGGGTCTCCTGGGAAGCAGAGGCCTGCGCAGGGGGAGGGGCTGAGGGCCCGCCAAGGGCTCCAGGGAAGGGACCGAAATGGCCACAGCCCGCTGACCAGATGGCCGAGATGCCCAGGGCGCACGGGGGCAGGCGCGGGGAGCTGCGCGGATGTTGGACAGCAGCTTGGCGGAGCCCAGTGGCTGGGCTGGGCTCGAGCCAGCTGGGCAGCCCCGGGCAGGCCAGGCACAGAGCTCCAGGCCCAAGTTCCTGCTGAGTCAGAGCTGGAGCCCAGATGGAGAGATCACTGCTCTCCAGCCCCCCGAACCGGGCTGACCCCAGCCTCTGCGGGGTCACCCCCTTGTATGCAGGCCACCCAGGCCCACCTCCTGGAACAGAGGCACCTCCAAACGGTGTGGGGGTGGGGGGGGGTCACTGGTGAAAGTGAGGCAGCCCTTAGTCAGGCCACCTGAGCCATTTCATCCGTCGCCCTGCTCAGCGCCACAGTGGCCCTCAGAACGCGCCCGCCGTCCCTCTGCACCCCTGCCCAGAGGCAGTGTGGTGGTCTCCCTTAGCTGCCTCCTTGCCACTGAGAAGGATCCCACTCCGGGAAAGCTCCACCTGCACCGCGGCTGCCCACAGGACCAACGGGGCAGAGGGCGGCCAGCGGGAACCCGCTGCCCCACGCCACGCCTCCCAGTGCCCACAACAGCGAGGCCGCCATCTTTGTCACCCCCACTTCCCAGATGGAATGACTGAGGCTCCAAGACTGAGCGACGCTCCAGGCCCCTCTCCCTCGGCAGGACCATCACTCTCCCCCCTCCCCCCAAGCCCCCCCATGCCCCAGGGTTTCAGGTCTTAGTCATCTTGCTCTCCCAGGGACCCCAGGACAGTCAGTGGAGCCCAGACTTGAACCCAGGCCCACACTGCCCCCTGCGGTCGGCGTGCTGCAGTGCAGACAGGAGGGAGCACCCCCTCCCCACCCCTCACAGACGCAGGTGGGCCAGGGTAGGCCGCTCTCACTCCACCCAGCCCTGCCCCTCCAGCCTCACCCAGGGCCCTGCACCCCAGCACCCGAGCTCTCCATCCAGCCAACAGCAGGGTGCCTAGTGGGGGAGGGACCCACAGCTGCCCGCCCACCAGATGGAATCTGGAAGACAGGCCCCCCCTCCAGCACGCCCCCTGCTTGGGGACCTCCTGCAGGTGGGTGGCCCTGGGCCACTGCCCTCCTCCCCCTCAAGTGCCGCCAGGGAGCCCCCAAACTCCACGCCCTCAGGGAGCTTGGGGGGCTGCTTGAACTTCCGGTGGCCTGGGCATTTCTGGGGAGACACCAGGAGCCAGGGAAGGCTTCTGAGGAGCCTGAAACCCCAAGAATTTCAGGGATAAAGAGCAAGTGCCAGGTGTGGAGCTGCCATCCGCCCCGCAGAGAGAGGGTCGGCATGGCCCTCCTGCGTGCAGACAGGCCTGGGGCGCCCTGGGAACCCACCTCGTGGGCCCGGCCAGCCTGCTAAGAGGAGAACCCGCAGTGCCCGGGGCCTCCTGGACAGCCGCCCCCGCAGGTGACCAGACGCCAGCACAGCCGTGCTCAGAGGGGCCGCGTGCGGGGCTCAGGCTCTGCAGCCGCCATGCTGGAAGTCTTGATAGCGTCATCCCTGAATTCATGTTCTGGAAGCCACACCTGGTGGGGCAGTGGGGCCGGGAGCCTGCAGCCAGACCGGGAGCCTCGGCCCCGGCAGAGCAGGTCCTCGGCGGCTCTCTGCTCCCAGGGACCCGGGACCCCCTGAGTCCTGAGGTGGGCTCCAAGCCACTCGCCCTGGGTGTGTCCTTGTGCCCAAAGGAGAAGCATTAACATAAAATACGCCCCGGCTGGAGTGGCTCAGTGGGTTGGACCCCGGCCTGTGAACCAAAGGGTTGCCAGTTTGATTCCCAATCAGGCCCATGCCTGGGTTGCAGGCCAGGTCCCCAGTAGGAGGTGCACAAGAGGCAACCACACACTGATGTTTCTCTTCCTCTCTTTCTCCCTCCCTTCCCCTCTCTCTAAAAATAAATAAATATAATCTTTAAGAAAGCAGGTGGGGGTTGGAGGCTGGCTCAGGGATAGGGGATGGGGCCGGGGACGGGGCGCAGTGGGCCACGGGATGGCCGACCCAGTCCCTCGCAGCCCGGAGCAGAGATGAGAAGGCCCCCAGACGTGGTACAGAGCCCGTGGGAGGTGGGTTCCACCCTGGCACTCAGAAGCCACTCAGTTAGGTCTGGAGGGTAGCCCATCTCTACCCCTACCCCCGATGGCCTGCCTGTCCTCCTCTCAGCTGAGGCCCAGGGCCTGGGACAACTGAGCCCTTGCACTGACGGGGACTGGGCCCCCAGGGAACCATTCATCCAGGCCCAGAAGAGGGCCAGGCCCCATATGGCAGCCCCAGAGGCCCACCAACCTCTCCCCATGAGCATCCAGCCTGGGCCCAGGGCCAGACCCACAGGAAGAAACCCCAGCAGACCCCAGCATGGGAGGTGGGAGCCTGACAGGGACTCCTGGTCCCCTGTTGTCCCCTTCTGTCTGGCCAGAGGCTCTATGAGGCCCAGTGCGGGGACTCAGGGTCTTGGGACACTCTTGCCCTCAGAATCTTCGAGAAAGAGGCTCTTTTGTCCCCAGAGCAAGGAGAACCATGGGAAGCCCGGGCCTGGCTGAGATGCCAGCTTGCCACCAGAGAGGGGACAGCAGGCCAGCCGGGGCTGAGTCCGTGCGGCGCCCAGGGCCTGCCCGGGTGGTCACACCAGCCAGGGCCAGGAGCTCGATGTCACTCCAGCAAACCTGCAGGAGCCGGCAAGTCAGTCTCCTGCCCACAAGGGCTCCCCGACTACATGCCTGTCGCCAAGGACAGGCTGGGTCCCCAGGAGCCCTGTCCCCTCTGTGCCTCACCCTCCTCCACACTGAGGTAATGGACTGTGAATGGCAGCGCCCAGCAGCCAGGGTGTGCAGCGCAGACAAGCGTGTGCACCGCCCCAGTCCTGCCCCGGGGCTCCCAGGCTCCCAACCAGCCCCTCCTCCCCTCATGATGGGGATGCCACACCCCAGATGCTGAGAACCCTCACGGCGCTGTGAGGGTGCCCTCCAGGGGTTTTCTGACCGCCCCTTAGAGTGGACTTCCCAGAGGCCCGCCCCACTCAGCTCCTAGCTGCGCATGCAGCGCCCACTGCAGCAGGGACCGAGCCAGCCCCATCTGCAGGCGAGGGCTCCAGGCTCAGGTGGTGGGAGCCACCAGGCCCCCAGGCTGAGGAGGGGCAAGGCACCCCACCCGGCTCACCTGGCAGGTGTGCAGGAGCTGGGGCAGCCTGAGCTGCTGACGTTCGGCCAGCGGCTGAAGACACCGCCTGGTGGCCATCACAAGGCCGGTTGCAGACACACAGACACACCCGTACTGTGTGCAGACCGACGGCCACAGACTGCAGCCTAGGCCGGGGACCCCGTGGAAGGAATTGTGGAGCACCCACTGCTACCCACCAGGTGCAGGGGTCTCCAGGGGCCCTGACACGGAGAGTCCCCAGGGCCGCTGTGCTCTGGGGTGACCAGAGCTGTGGGCTGGGTGTCCAGACGTGGAGGACGCAAACGCAGCAGCTTGCCCAGCAGGCCTGGACCGGGCAGAGCAGACAGGCAGCTGTCCCGGGGGCGGGTGGCATTCCAGGCATTTCAGCACCTCCACCAACCAGGCTTTGCTGGCCAGCAAGGGTAGACAAGGGGCACAGGCAGGTGGGTCCCGTACCCGCTCCCCACCTCGTGGCTGCCCTACCCGGGGCACCCACAGCCAGGACTGACCCCTGCTAGGTCCTCATGGGACCGATGCCACCTGCTGGGCAGAGCAGGGATGCCACAGGGCCCCGGGGGCTGGGAGGGGAGGCCAGGTTGCTGTGTCTGAGATGCTGGTCCCCATGGGTGCTGCGCTGGGAGTGGGTGCCCGGGGCCTGTCTTCGCACCCCTCTGGGCCTCAGTCTCCCCCTCGGTGACATGGGGAGAGCAGAGGACCCGCCCCACCCCTGGCTGCTGACAGGGCCCAACGGGACGGAGGAGGAAGAGGCCTTGGCCCAGAGCCCGGCGCACGGCCAGTGCTGAATAAATGTCTGTGTTTGTAAGTGGTTTTCAAGACACACACAGGGCCGTGGGGGTTAGGAGAAGGGGGAGACATGACCCGTGGGGGTCAGGGAAGGCAGAGGGCCACATCTGAGCAGGGGAGGCCAGCTCAGTGGGGGCGGCCTGGCTGGAGGCAAGCGTGCCATCTGTGGGGTCTGCTTGGGCCGACTTGGGAGCAGGTGGGGTGGGGTGGGGGTGGGGACTGTCACAGGAAGCTGGCAGGCAGAGGCTGCAGATGCATGGGGAGGACAGGGTCTGCCAGCTCACGTCCCCACTGGCCCAGCGCCTGCCCAGGTTGGGTCGGCTCCCGGCCCAGCCCCGTCCCGGCCCCCCACCCTGTGCCTCCGGAGGCAGCACCACCCCCAGAGCAGCTGGCCTGTGTCTTCCACTCGGTCCCCCCCCCCGCCCTGGTCCCAGCTCCCCCGGCCAGTCGCTTCCCCTGCTCCAGGGAGAGCCGAGGGTCATTTCAGTCCTGGTCAGAGCTGGAGGCCTCGGCCTCCGCCAGCTGGTCTGTCTCCTCGAGACCAGGTCTCAGATGGGAGTCACACGCAGGTTGCCCCCACCCCCATTCTGCGCTCCAGCTCCCACTTTAAATGGCAGCCTGTGGCCCAGCCACCTGTCTCCCTCTCTGGGGCAGTCCCTCCTCAGCCCCTTCCTCCTTAATCACCCAAACACATGGGCAACCAACCACTCTGGCCTCCCTTCACCCCCCTCCGGCCCCCCTCCCCGCAGTTCACAGCTGAAACGCACACACACACACACTCATGCACGAAACCAACTGTGGAATGTTTCCCTGCTTCTGAGCAGTTTACGGCTCCAGAGAGTTCTCTGCTAACACCTGGCACCTAATCGCACTTCCTCCCCACACGTTGTCTGCTTCTACTGGAAGCCAGGGCTGGGGCCGGGGCCGGGGCCGGGGGTGGGGGTGAGCAGGAGCTGAGGGGCAGAGAACAGGGGCCAGGGATGATTAGGGTTCCCTGGCGGGCCGAAGAGGGTCTCCTGCCTCTCGCCCTGAGCCGCCGAGAACAGGCATGATCTGGTTTCCCCATTGGAAAGGGAGCCGGGCTCCCGAGCGCCAGAGCAAACCTCGCGGCACCCCCCTCCCGCCCCAAGTCTCATTCATTCTTTTCACAGAGTCATTCATTCAACTGTGCGTGTTGAACGCCTGCCAGGGGCCAGCTCGGGCACCGAGGGCCATGGCAGTGAGCTGGCCGGCGAGCCCGGCGAGGTCACCACCAGAACAAGCCCCAGGGCCACAGCTCTGCCGGTGGTGGGCACTGGGACAGGAGCGAGTGGGCACCTGGGCCTGCCTGACGTGGTGCCTAGGGGAGCCTTCCCCCCAGACAGACGGATGTTCTCCAAGGGGAGGCGGGAGGCTGGTGGAGACAGGTGTGCCATGGGCTGGGGGTGGGGTGGCAGGGAGCACAGCAGGGTGCAGAGGGCCCGGCGGTCTCCGGGAAGCTCGGAGCTCACCCCCAGAGCTGCGGGAGCTTGGCAGGCACTCAGGCCACAGGACAGCCCGGGCATGTGCGCAGCCCAGGCCCACTTGCGGCGAGCAGCAGAGACAGCCCCAGCCGACTCCAGACACAGATAAGATTTCTGGAAAGGTGTGAGGCGCTCCCAGAGGGAGGCGGGGAGTCGCCAGGCCCCGGGACCGGCTGCAGCCTCTGTCTGCCGCGCTGAGAGGGGCCAGCAGCTCTTGGCCTCGTTTCGGCTGTCCCCACACACCAGTTTCCACGCTCAGGGAAACAGAGTCTCCACATGGCTGACCCCTGCTGGCCCGACGACCACAGGAATGAGCCACTTGACACAATGTGGGGGGACCTCAGGGATTTCCAGTGAAAGAATGCAGCCCCCGAAGCGCTCACTGTCCCTCTGTAGGGCATTCCAGAACAGGCAAGGCCAGCAGCCACGACCGAGGTGGGTCTGCTGCCACGAGTCCTTCACACAAGGGACACCCCAGGGTGGTGGGCACGCTGTGGTGGTTGCACACCTGTGTGCACCTGTCCAAAGTCATCGAGCTGCACACTCCAGATCTGTGCCTGTGGTCACGTGTGACATCATCTCAGCATCCTGTCGTGATAAAAAAAAAAAAAACAGGAACAAAAGCTGTTCTGCTGAAACAAACCAACCAGTGAACCAGGCGCCCAGTAGTTGCAGGGAGCGAGTCCGCCTGGGTGGCCCACACACACTCCTCATCCCTTGGCCAGAGAATGAGGGGGCACCTTCCCGACAGCTCCCCCAAGACCTCTCGCAAGGAGGGAAGATAATCTTTGGAAGGCTAGAAATGCTGAGAAGGCAAGCAGTGAGCGCTTCACAGGCGCCCTGGTCTGCCGACTCCCATGTGAAACAAAGTAACCAAGCAGAATGGGATGTCAGTTTCAAGAGTCTGGTCACCAGGGAAACCCAAGTGGGAAAGAGCAGGCTGAGTCAGCATCACATAGGGGCTGCTAACTCGCAAAACTTACCCACAAGGTCCTTTCAGTGTTCAGATGAGGTTCAGCCCCGGTTCTCTCACCTCTGCTGCCCTGGACAGGTGACTCCAGCCCCCGTCCCCTGGCCCCCTCCATCTGGGCTCCCAAGTGCCCTGGGGAGAGTGCCAAGGTGGAAAGTGGCGGGAAGCTGGAGACTGTGCTCAGTGGAACTTTCTCCTATAAGGCCGCTGCCTCTGAAACAGAAGTGTGGTCTCCTCGAATTAACTCTGGTCTCTCAGAAAATAAAAATAAGAAACTGAAACCTCAGAGACAAGTGCTGATCACATGGCGCGTCAGCTGTCAGACCCTCTGCTCATGCCACTGGGCGTGCGCCCTCAGAACCTGGCCTCCTGTGCAGTGTCTACAGCACAGCTGCCCTCGGAGCCTCTCCCACCTTCGGTGTTCCCGGCCCCGGGGACCTGCGAGGACTGCAGCCACCCCTCCTCCCCAGCCAGTGCCTTCCTCCCCGGCCCATGGGGACGCTCGTGGCCAAATTGCTCCTGCCCACCCTCAGCAGCCTGGCCTTTCTCCCCACCGTCAGCATTGCTGCCAAGAGGCGCTTCCACATGGAGGCCATGGTCTACCTCTTCACCATGTTCTTCGTGGCGGTAAGTCTGGGCGGGGACGGGCGGCTGTGGGGGGACGCCCCACAGGTGGGGGGGCTGTCCTCCACCTCCTTCCTGTATTCTGTGCTGAGGAAAAGTTATTTCCAGGTGAAAGGAAAAGCCCGGGGACCAGGAGAGGGGGTGGGGGTTCCACTGCACCCTTCTGGGCCTCAGTTTCCCCGTTGGCGGCAGGCAGTCACTCTGAGGTCGGTGTAAGTGAGGCCAGGTTCAGTCCCTAGAGCACAGGTCCTTTGGGGTGCCCTTTCTTTGCCAGTGGCTGGCCACATCAGGCCACTGTGGCTCCAGCATCCCCTCCCCTACTCCCCTCCGGGCCGTAAGAACTGGGCTGCTGAGCTGGAAGGGCTACGTGGGCCAGGCCCGGGAGGGGTGAGCAGACCAGGGGGCGTGCCGGGCCCAAAAGTCCGTCCACCTGGGGAGCCCTGCCCATGGGCACGTGACTTTCCTTCTCGGGTCCTTCCTTGTCATCCTATTTACGTGTCGGGGGGACCCTCTCCGAGCTCCCTCTCCCTCTCTTCAGCCCCCGCACCGTGCCCCGGCTCCCTGTGGGTCTCTTCCCCTCTGCGTTCTCTCTGTGTCTTCCTTTCTTCCTTCCTTCCTTTCTCCCTCTCTCTCTCTCTCTCTCTCTCTCTTTCTTTTCCTCAGTCTGTGTCTGGTTGTCTCCTGGTGCCTGGAATCCCATCCCCATCCCCTCTCTAGCTGTCTTCCTCGGACCCTCAGTGTGTCTCTCTGCCTCTGTCCATCCCTCTAGCTTCTGTCTGTCTGTCTGATTGATCACCTGTCTGCCCCTGTAGCGGGCCCTCGGGTGGAACCACATTCCCGGGGGACTCAGGACCCCATCTCTGGGTGGGAAAGACCTCAGCTACGAGGGTGCTGACCACAAGCCGGTGTCCCAGGTGGGGGTTCTCTGGGAGCCGTAAGCACACGAGCCAGGTTAGGCTTCTCCACACTGCATGAGCCTGGACCATGAGGGGCTCCTTCGTCAAGTGAACGCACCAAGCCCTGGCGGGGCCGAGACACATGCACCAGGGAAGCCCCAGGCACGCTCCTGAGCTCCTGGCTCATTCACGGCGTTTTGTGGAACACTGTTCCTCGCCCCTCTCCAGGCCCCGGCTTGGGAGAAGAAGTCAGCTAGTGATGGGCGGGAAGTAGAGGCACAAAGTGGGCACGGGACAAGGGTGTCAGGGCTGGGGACATGAGCCAGGGGTCTCGTCCCCCAGGCCCACATGGGGCCCAGCCCAGGAAACTGCAGGCACTGCCTGTCCCCGCCGGGGCTGGGCTGGTCCCGCAGCTGCCTCCCCACCACCCTCAGAGACCTGCCCTGCCCCACCCAGAGTGGCAGGGCCAGCTGCCTCCTGTGACAAATGTCCTCAAGCCTCAAAGCCACACTCAGCCCCTCTTTCAGGAGCCCCTCCTGGCATCACCGTGAGGTCTGCCTGTGTCCTGACCAGGACCCTCCAGGACGGATGCCATGTCCACACCAGACTCTGCTTGTGCCGTCGCCCTGAGTCCCCTGGCCCGCCCCACAGGGTGGCTTTTCTTGTCCCGTTTGACAGAGGGGCCCACGCGGTCAGCCACTTGCCGAGCCTGCGTGGCAAGGACCTGATGCGTTGGCCTCAAAGACTTCACACTCTCCCACTGCCGAGCCCTGCCCTGCCAGCACCCTTCCGGGGCCGGGCCTGCCTCCTGCCCCCAAAGATGGCAGGAGGCCTCAGCCACCCACCTGCCCAACGCAAGTGAGCCAGGCAGGGGCCTGGAGCGGGACTCCTGGACCAGCTCTCCTTAAACCGCTCTGGTCCCCGCCTCCTGGGCCCTGCCCCCCACGGCAGAGGCTTACAGAGCACCAGCTGCAGGGAGCTGGTCACTGCCAGGAGGAGGCGGACACACCCCCGCTCTGGGTGGGGTGAGCCACAGGCCCTGCCCAGAATGTCAGAGTGATTCAGCCTGCAGATGTGTACAGGGGTCTGTGCCACAGAGGAGAGGCATGGGGCACAGGGCAGCGGGAAGGGAGGCTGGGTGCAGGCATGGGAGATGTAGTTCTAGGAGGAGCAGGGGGGCAGGAGAACATCCCTGTCACTCATCGGTCCTGGCTTGGCCTGGAGCCATGGGGAGGGGCAAGCATCCTACTCTGGCCTCTGGGCCACAGGGATTGCGCGCCTTGATCAGACCCCACCTGAAGCTGCTATTTCCCTAGCTACTCAGTCACAACCGCTGCCTGCTTGCTCCCCTAGCTTCTTCTTTGCCAGCATCACCTCAAACGGTGGGTGTGGCATCCAGAATGCAACGGTGGGTGGGGCTGACTGGAGCCAAAGGGCCAGCCCCGCCTCCTTGGGATGCTCCGCCCCCAGTAAGGCCTCCCGGGTGCACCTGCACTTCAGGTCTCCTGCGGCCGCAGCCAGTAGGAGCCGTGGGCCCGTTCCCTCTGGCCCCACACATGGGACGACCCCGAGCCATCCCGGGGCCCCCAGACAGGCTGCTGCCTGTCTGCCCCTCCCTTCCGCTGGGCCAGGCCCATCAAGGGTCCATTGTGCTGGTCCCTGGCTGGTCTGTGCCGTGGGACTTGTCAAAATAATTATGTCATGTAATTAAATATTACCTAGCATGATGAAATGTGTACACGAAAGGGGGTTGTTTTCTGTCAGAAAGAAGCCAACAGCTCTGAAAACACTCTCCGTGGGAATCTCACTTCAAGCTCTGGTCCCAGGTCAGAGCGCTCATGAGGACCGGCCGGTGAGAGCGCCGTGAGGGGCACGCACTTCGCCGCCTCTCTGTCTCTCTCCGCTTCTCTCCCTAAATGTACTCCAGTTTAACTGGTGGCACAACAGGAAGGACTCGGGGGTCGCTCTGTGCTCAGCACGTGCTTTGCAGCTTCCGCACTCAGAAGAAACAGACGCAGCTGAGAGCTGCAGACTGCTGGTTGTCAGAGCAGGTTCCCCACCAGCAGCCTCAGCACCAGCCCCAAACCTGGCCCAAAACACAGGCCTCTGATGCTGCCCCCGACCTAGAGTCTCGGGATCTCTCGGGGGACCGGTGGGGGCGGGGACCGTCAGAAGCCTGAGGCTCCGAAAGCCCAGTCGGGTCCGAGAATCCCACTGAGGGGCGAGGGGCAGCCCAGTCACCAAAGGGCTACACTGTGGAGGGAAAGGCAATTTGGGCTGCTGAAGAGCAGACTGGCACCTCCCCCAAAAAGGCATCGGCCTCACATCCAAAGGTTGGGGAGAGGAACCTGGCTCCGGGACCCTGGTGGGGAGGGGACCTCTGCAGGCCTCATCTGAGTGACCCCCAGCTCCCAGCCACAGGACCCTCTGGGGACAGCCTCCAGCAGGGCCCCCACTTCACAGAGGCAGCCACTAAGTGACGTTGCCCAAGATCTCCCAGCCCATCAGGGGCCCAGCCCTCGGTGAACAGGGCCCAGGCCCCAGCGCCGTCCCCCACCACTGACCTCCCTGGGCCTTCCGGCAGCTCTACCATGCCTGCGACGGGCCGGGCCTGACGGTGCTCTGCTTCCTGCGCCACGACATCCTGGAGTACTTCAGTGTCTACGGGACGGTGCTCAGCATGTGGGTCTCTCTGATGGGTGAGTGGTGGCCCCGCCAAGGCCCAGCCACCCGTACCGCTCCCTGCCCCCGCTCCGAGAGCCTCCTCCCTCTCCTGGGCTTCCCAGGCCAGCCCAGTCTCTGAAAAGGAAGACTCGGTTCTCGAAGGCCGGGATTCCCATGTTTCACGCCCTTTTAAATGCACACACCCGACACAGGCTTGTCATGACAACTTTATGCAGCGGAGGGAGGTGTCAGGGCGCTCCGCCCCCCACCCCACTCCCGTCTTTCACCCGGAGAACCCCCATTCGCCATCGGGGTTCACCCCCAAGCCCTGGCTTCGCACACACAACTGCGCAGTTTTGGCCTGGGTCTGTGCGAAGGCCGGCTCGTTCCAGCGCATGTGGCCCTGCACCTCCGTCTCACTTGCAGCTGTCCGAGGTGGAGCCGGGACACAGCCCCCATTGCGCCTCCTGCTGCCCGTGACTGGCACCGTGGAGGCCCCGACGTTTCTCTTCTGCCCCTGGTCTGCGTCTTCCTCCTCGAGGCCCCACACACTGGCCTCTTCTCCAGCCCCACGGTGTCCACAGAGACTGGCTCTGCCAGGCCGGGCCAGGTGTCCCGCTGGCGGTGCAGTGGGGTTGCCAGCCACAGCTGGGCCCCTACAGACGCCTCCAGGAGAGCAGTGGCCGGGGGCAGGGTGGGGGGCAAGGAGGCCACTCGCCTCTCCCGGTCTCTGTCCCCGGCCCCTCCAGCACTGGCCGACTTCGACGAACCCAGGAGGTCCACGCTCGTGATGTTTGGCGTGCTGACCATTGCCGTCCGCATCTACCACGACCGCAAGGGCTACGGGGTGTACTCGGGCCCCGTGGGCACAGCTGTCCTCATCATCGCAGCCAAGTGGGTGCGTACTGGGGGACCCTCCGCAGGCGGGCCCCTCCCCTGTGTGTCCCTTCCCTCCTACTTCATGGGCCGGCGGGCGCTGGACACGGCTTCGGCCAAAACACATGGAAAAGGGCCCTTGGAGCCCCTACTGGGTACCTGGCCTGCAACCCAGGCATGTGCCCTGACTGGGAATCAAACCAGCAATCCTTTGGTTTGCAGGCCGGTGCTCAGTCCCCTGAGCCACACCAGCCAGGGCGGTGATGCGTCTTAAGTACTGACACAGAACTGGCTTCTAATGGCTCAACCAACAGGGGCTATTTGTTATCATTAGTGAAAAGAATGGCTGCTTTGGAGATGTAATATCAAGTAAAGATGGCCGGGGTTAATCTGGGAAGACTTTCTGGAGGAGGTGGGCCTTCAATGTGGCTCTAATGAGGAGGGAGGATGTGGTGCAAGCGGGACAGGAGCTGGAACTGCTCATGAGTGTTGAGGCAGGAGTCTCTGACACCGTTGGGTGCCCACAGGCTTGACGCCCACGAGGCCCTTACACACAGTCCCCAGGACCCTCCTGCTTCAAGGACCAGGACCCATACACCCTAGCCCAAGCTAACAAGGGACATTTAGGCAGGACAGACACAGTGACACTCCCAGGGGCCCCAGAGCGGGAAGGAGCCTCGCCTGGGGGGGCGCTGAGCCCAGGCCTGGCAAGCAGAGGGCGTCGCTCAGGAGAGGGGTCGGCCAGGCCAGGGGTGCAGAAGGTGCATGCAGCCCACTACACGGACTCGGGAGGGCAGACAGGGTTCTGGTGGCGAGCCCTCCACCTCGGCTGCCCCTCCCTGCACCCAGAAGTACAGGGTTTGCTCAGCCCTGTGGTCAGTGAAGAGAAGGGGCAGAGAGACACACATGTTAATAAGGAGTTGCAACGGGGTGGTCCAAGGCCAGGCCATGGCCTTGGCAGCGAGAGAAGAGATACAGGGCCTTCCCCACCCCCATTCAGGGAAGACACCCTGGCCCTGGGTGGGCCCAGGAGGCCCCCAAAGCTGCCTGTGAGTGTGCCCGTCACATGTCCTGGCCCCAAGGAAGGACTGAGTTCAGGAGCGTGCTGGAACGCGAGGATACTGAGGGCCCTGGGCCCTGACCAGTCACCCGCCAGGCGGGACGCGGGGTAAAGGCTCCTTGTCTGGCCTGGAGGGCTGCTCGTCCGGGGTCTTCGCCGGTCGGAATCCGGGTTGCACGTTGATCGGCTGGAAGAGCAGTTGGCCACTCGGGGACATCCCCACCACGCTCCCTGGGGCTGTGGGCCTGGCCACGGACCCATGAGGGCGGCCTGGCTCCCTGCACCTGGGGCTCAGCCTGTGTTTTCTGGACTATTAAATGGGGAGTTTATTCTGGATTTCCAGGGGCAGCTGTTTCCAGGAAAAAAAGGTGGCTTTTTCTCCGGGAGGTGCATCCCTTCCCCCGGCAAGGACCTGGCAGAGGTGTGCACAGGCTGTGGCCGGGGCCAGGGCATGACCTCGGGCAGGTGTAGGGCCAGCCAGCCTGCCGGCCAAGGCCTCCCCAGGCTGCAGCAGCTGCACCTGCGAGCCACCGGCACTAGTGATGGTCCCAATTCCTCATGGGCCACGGCCAAGTCCAGGGAACTGGACACTGAACTATGTTTCGTCACTCCCACGGGGGCAAGGACCACCCTGCGCTCTGCGGGACCACGCAGAGCCTGGGGCCCGGGCCCCCGTGAAGGGTGCAGCCACCTGTCTCACTTCACCCAAAATGCCCGTGCTCTGGAATGGCTTGGCCTCGTGGGGCAGGTGTGCCGGACGTGGGCCCTCGTCATGTCCTTGTGTCAGTCCATGTATGCGTGTCCGTTGTTCAGGACACCGATGCCCGCTGGGCGCTCTACGCTCAGCACCGGGGAGTCGCAGGTTCGACGCGCTCGTCACAACTGTGCGATCAGTAGGACTGCCGCGTGTCTGTCCGTTGGCCATGGACGCACCACAGGCTGCCAGGGCACCCCCAGGTCCACACCCGCAGCAGGCCCAGCACCCCGGCACCCCTCGGCTGCGAACAGTGTCTCGTCCCCTCCGGGTCCCCGTGGCTGGGACAGAGAAACGTGCAGGGGGCCTGGTTACATCCCAAACCGGCAGGCGGGGGTCTTGGGCTCAGAGCGGCCATCCCTAGAGGGGCACTGTGACCTGAGGGCCCTCCCGTTGCCCCCATCCCCGCAGCTGCGACAGATGAAGGAGAAGAGGGGCCTGTACCCAGACAAGAGCGTCTACACCCAGCAGATCGGCCCCGGCCTCTGCTTTGGGGCGCTGGCTCTGATGCTGCGCTTCTTCTTCGAGGTACTTGGGGGCGGGGGTGGGGCGGGGCCAGTGCCTGAGGGTGGGGAGGGGCAGGGCCAGTCCACAGGGCCACACCTTCCTGGGTAGGGGCGGGCACCTCCCTCCATTGCTGCACCACTGACAGAGATGAGGGGGGCTGGGATGACAGCCCTCACCTGGAGAGGGTGGGGGGCAGGCAGAGGGAGAGAGGGGCCTCGGATTCATAGGCAAAGGCCAGCGGACAGCACGGTCCTCTGATGCTCTGGGGCTTGGTGGCCGGAGACACCATCGAGGGCTGGACAGCGAGGGGAGGACAGGCGATGGGGTCGGGAGGAGCCCCGGTCCATGGTGGTGCGGAGCAGGCGGGGATGGGGGTCTGGACAGGACAGGAACTCTGGAGAGCGGCCGAGGCCACGGACTGACCCCCGCCCACCCCACAGGACTGGGACTACACCTATGTCCACAGCTTCTACCACTGCGCCCTGGCCATGTGCTTGGTCCTGCTGCTGCCCAAGGTCAACAAGAAGGCTGGGAGCGGGGGGCCGCCTGCCAAGTTGGACTGCCCCACGCTGTGCTGCGCCTGTGTCTAACCACACACCACAGCCCACCCACCCCCACCCACCCTTCCCTGGCCCGCCTACCTCCTGCCCTTCCCCAGCCAGGGGTGCCTGGGAGAAACCCCGCCCTCGCGCTCCAGGAGGGCGTAGGGCTTCGGGGAGCACCTATACCGGGAGCACTTCCTGCGAACCCCGTATGAGGTTTCTACAGGCTGCCGAGTGTGGCGCCGGAAAGAAAAGAAGTTTCTCCCTCCTGCCAGCCTCAGCCAGGACGGAGGGGCGTGTGGGCCCCAGAGCCACATCTGTCTGTCTTCTCCCTCCCCTCCTCCTCCCCCACAACTCCCAAGCCCGCTCCGCCCACCAAGGGGCTCTTGTGTCCTCCCCATGCCATCTGTTTGGAAACTGGCATCGACCCTTCTGTCCCCGGTTCCCAGGCTCTGAACGGGCCCATTTAGGGAGCTGGAAGCAGCAGGGCCAGCTCTGTCCCCAGCCCGGGCCTGCCTGCCTGCCTGCCCACGGCCGCCCCTCTGTCTGGGTCTCTGAATTAAGCTGTTTTGATGACAATAACCAATAAGAAGCACCTCGACTCACTGGCCTCACTGGGAGCCCTTGTGTGTGCCCGCCTCCGTCCTCTGAGCCCTGCCCGCGGCGCCCCGGCTCAGGCAGGTGGGCCTGGGTGCAGGGGCCTGGAGCGGAGGCCGGTGGCCACCGGGTGGCCCTCCCCCAGGCGGAGCCATCTGTGTGGCTGCGGGGGCAGCGGGAGCGTCTCCCAGACATCACCTCACAGAACTGAGCCCGCCCGCTTCCCGAGCGGCCCCAGCACATCTGTGGGGCAGGAAGTCCCCTGCACCTGTGTGGGGCCTGTTTGTGTTTCCAGGCCCCATCCGCCCAGGTCCACCCCACCTTGGGCGCCGCCCGCCCTTTGTCCGGGAGTCACCTCGGGCACGCCGCAGGGGCCAGGAGACGTCGGGCTTCAGGCCGGGGTCTGGGGACAGGGTGGACCCCTTGGCCAGGCCCCCCCACCTGCCAGCCCCTCTGACCACCCAGAGGTTCCCCATCTCGGGTCCAGGACACCCACAGCCTGGCCCTGGCTCAGCACCTGCCTGTCCCCACAGCCCGTGGCAGGTAGAGCAGCCCACTCAGCTCTTCACACAGTGCCCGGGGCCCTCCCCGAGCAGAGGAAACAGGACCACCCACCCAGGCCTGTCCCCATGGCCGAGCCCTGGGGAGCGGGGGACGCCCCACTGGCTGCAGGTCTGATTGTGGGGTGCACATACATACACACTCATGTACACGCACACACCACATGAACAGTCTTCCCCTCTAGCCAGGGGATAATCGAGTCACAGTGCCAGGCTGTGAGGGAGGGGAGGCTCCGGGGCCCTGTGGGGGGCACCAGGGGGTGTTTCTCCAGAAACAGGCGAGGGCTAGGTGGCCAGCCCCACCAGTCACCACCCCCCAGGTCCCCTCTGCCCTGCCCTGTCCCTCTGCACCCAACACTGCCTGCCCCTGCCTGGCCCCTCCCTCCCACCCCCATCTCCTTGCCCCACCCCGACCCCAGTGAGCATGCCCAGCTCCCACCTCTGTGGCAGCACATGGAAAATTGGAAGCGGTGGGATGCTCCCAAGCAGGGAGGAGGCGAGGGGCCTGCCAAGCGTGTCCGGGCCGCGCTAACAGGCTGCTCACTGTGGCCACGGTGATTTACGAGGCCGTCTGGGAGCCCAGCCAAGCCTGTAAGTCATGGACAATTAGGAGGCGCGCTCCAGCCCTCGGCCCGTCCGCCTGGGCTCCAGGCCCACCATGCCCTTCCAAGGCAGGGCTGGGCCCCACAGAGACCCTCGGAGGGCCCCAGGGTTGGGGGCCTGCGCCACTGTGCAGATGAGGACACTGGGGGCCAGGATGTCAGCGGCTGGCCCTCGTCCCCTAGACACCAGCCGCTGAGCTGGTGGCTGTGCCCAGTGTCTTGTCAGGCGTCTGAAAGGCATGGGCCTCCGGCCCAAAGGGCCACTTGGACATCCTAGGGGCTCTGCCCAAGGGCCCAGGGCGGGTGCCGGGGAGAGGGGCCAGAAAAGGAAGTGGCCACCCAGAATGGCCACCCCAATACCTCAAAGCAAACAAGGAAGGAGTGTCGTGGCCCTGACACAGAAACACCTCCGACTGCCACGGTCACCCAGCCTGGGGTCTTTGTAGCCCTGGAACCTCAGGCACGGGGCACCCGGCAAGGACTTCCTCTCCCACAGCAGGCTCCAGGCAGGACTCACAGGGGCCCAAGTCCCGGGGTCTCCGCCGGCGAGAGCCGGAAACCCAGCCCTGGGCGTTCCCAGAGTCCCCGAGCAGCGCCGTGCTGAGCACCGACTGTGACAGTGGTGACGTGGAGGGCCTCTTGCCTCCGGCACGTGGGAAACGTGGCCGGCGCATCGGAGGAGCTGAGTCTCCCCACGTGCATCGATTCTACTGTGGATTTGAACAGCCGCAGGTGTAGGTTCAAGTGCAGCACAGGCTGCCCAGCTGGACTTCGATGAACAACAAACAGTGATTTCCCCAGAGTGGGTGTGGTAAGGGGGGCCCACTGGCATGGGACACACCAGGGGTGACTCGCTGCGCCCCTAAACGGCATGGGCTCCAGCACCCTGCACAGTGTCAGGCAGCCCTGCCCCGGCGGCTGGCGGCCATCACAGGAAGCAGATGGACAGGCCACCCTCTGGGCCCGTGGGTTGGGGACCCTGGGTCACACCAAATGACCCAGGGGGAGGTGCTGCAGGACCTATCTGCAGTGGCCTCGCCGCTGGGATAGGGAAGGACCAGGAAGGCAGGATGGTGTGCCCCCACCCCTGCCCCGAATCTCATCGGAACCGAGCTGGGGACAGGGGGAGTGCACAGGCCTGCAGGAGCACCCCGGCCTGGGCCTGGGCCCCACAGCCTGCTGAGCACGGGGCAGAGCCCTCGACGTTCTGGCCTTGCCACCACGGACGGGCCCCTGCCCAGTGCTCGCCCCTTTCCGCACACAGGCTGGGAGCCTGGCGGGGGCAGGGTGCCGCACACCTCCAGCGGCCGAACGGAGAAGTATTATAAACATTCACAACAACTAGACAAAACAGTCTATTGTAGCAGCCCCTCCGCCTGCCCCCCTGCGCCGCAGGGCGAAGCTAGCATGGCAGGAGGGGCCCTGGGTCCCCTCCAGGACACCCCCTGTTTGCACAGCAAGGCGTTTCCGTCCAAGGGCATCTGTGGGCCGTGGCCTTTGTCTGTCTGCTACTGAAGTTTCCTCTCTGTTATTCTCTTCTCCAGCAAGACCATCTGAAACCCAAAACTTTTATTGCCCCTTTTAAAGAGGCTTTACAGCTCCCCGGCCGCCTCAGACCCTGCGTGCCGCTGGAGCTGCAGATGCCAGTCAGGCCTTGGCGGGAGGGACAGTGAGAGCAGGGCCAGGCCTGTGGGCAAGGCGGCTCCGCGGAGCCCAGGAAGTGGGCAAGGCTGGTGTGCTGCTTAGCTGGTTCTCGGGCCAAGAAAGCTGGCTGAGCAACAGGTCACCTGCCACGTGGGGGGACTGGCTGCCGTCCTGGCCACCCCCTCGCTGCTCGGTGCCCTGGGGCCTGTGTCACCCCCGCCCTTGGTCCCCTCCCCTCTGACTGGCAGCAGCAGCCTCCCCTGCGGTCCACTCAGGTCCAACAGGGTGAGTTAGAGCAGAGGCTGGCTAGACCGGGACATCCTTGGGAGAGTGGAAGAGGCAGGAAAAGGGGGCAGGAGGCAGGGGCCAGAAGCAGGCCTGGGGGCCAGGCAGGGCCCCCGGCTTCTCCCAGTTCTCTCAGCCTCAGTTTCCCCCTTTGTAACACCTCCCATGCATGTCTGCCCAGGTTAAACGAGATGATGGAATCCAAAGCACTTCGCACTGTGTTTTATAAATAACGTTCTTTAAAAATAGCATCGTTATTATTTGCAGTGGTCATGGGTGGGCAAGGGAATCTCTAGTATGTCCAAGAAGGCTCCTGACATCGGGGGATACTCGCCCCAGTTATCAGACTGAAGACTTCCGTTTGCCAAGGAAGCGGCATACGTAAGCACCATGTTTGTTATGGACTAAGGAATTAAGCAAGGAAGGCTGCCTGGAAGAGGCAGGTTTGAGCCCGAACCTAGAAAAGCAGAGCAGACTGAACCATGTGAGCCAGCAGACACCTGGCTCTCGGGACTCGCTGGTGCGGCCTCAGAGTTCTGTGGTTCCGGGACTGGCTGTCCCCTGTGCCCACCCTGCCACCTCCTGCAGCCTTCCCGTCAGTGGCGAGAGAACCATGCCACCCATGGAGAGAAGGGCGCCAGCGGCCAGGCTGTCCTTGTTTTCGTCACTGGCACGAGTCCCAGGACAAGACAGAGGCAGGTGTGGGCAGCGGCGGCCCTCCCGGCCCTCCCTCAGGGGCGAGCAGGCGAGCGGCTTCCCTGCCGCGGCTCCTTGCGCCTTCCTGTCCAGTCACCACATCTCTGCTGCGTCTCAGTCTGCCCCTGGAGCCTGGCCTGGCCCAGCGGGAAGTGAGGGCCGCAGCTCCTTCGGGGCCCAGCCTGCACATCGCCGCCCGCCTGGGTGGTCCCCGGGTGCCTAGCACCTTTCTGAACCCTGTGGAGGGGCCAGACCTCCCAAGCCCGCACAGTGGGGTGGCAAAGCAGGGACAAGGACGGGGTGGGGGTGTGCACTGTGTGCAGCCTGAGGAAGAGGGACAGTGGTCCAGGGGAGGGAGACTACAGGGGCCTGAAGGGCACCAGTGGTTAGTTGAGCCTCCAGGTGCCAGAGGGCCGCCGTGTTGTGGGAGGGGGTTAGGTAGGGCGGACTCGAGGTCCGGTCCCACCACTGTGACAAGGGGCAAAACTCAGGGAAGAGACCAGAGGCTGCTGCTGGCAGGAGGGACAGTGAGCTGGGAGGGGCAGTGAGGGGCGGGCAGTGGCAGCCCCACAGCTGCTCGAGGAGCCTGGCCAGCCCCCGGCTGCTCGGGCTTCTGCAGGGGGCAAAGTGTGGCGGCTGGTGGTGCCCAGAGCACCTCCAGCCTGGTGGAACTCAGCCTCGGTCCCCAGCCTGTCGGGGACTGGTGTCGAGGTGAGTTGTCACCAGGGGTCACAGCCCAAAGCTTGGGAAAGGTGCACTGGTTCTGTCCAGTGGTCCAGAGTCCGGGACACCCCCATTTCCCTGGTCCCTTGTTTCCCTGCATCCTTCGTGGAGTGGGGGACACAGGAATGGGCCTGCCCGGAGGGTGGCAAGTGCCACACGCCCTCTGCTCGCCCAGCAGGGCCGGGAGACGCCCACCCCCATAGAGGGAGAGCTTGGCACTGGCTGGAGCCCCTGTCCCCCCAGCTCCCACACTGCCCGGATGAGCGTGTCCACGCATGAATGGACATCTTGGTGGGGCCAGGCTCTTGGCTTCTCTCGAAGAGTCCGCTGGCTAGTCAGTGACCTCAGAAGCCTCAGCCTTGACCTCTTGCTTGCCTGTCCACCAGGAGCAGGATGCAGGGGTGGCCCTGGAGGGCCCAGTCCCCAGGGCCATGCACCGTGGGTGACTTTCAGCCCCCAACACCCCTGGAAGCAGGGACCTCAGTTCGTGCCACTGGGGCCATCCAGTGAGGCCATGGGGGGGCAGCACCTCACCTGCACCGCCCCCCGCCCATGCAGACAGCCTGTCCTGGCCCAGGAAGGCTGGCAGAGGTGCAGGGACCCCCAATCCACAAGCAGACTGGTGCCACATTGTCAAGCCGCTCTCCAGCGCAGGGTGAGCAGCAGCATGAATTCTGCATCACCCACCCATGTGCACCCTGGAGAAGCAGAGGATGCCAGCCCCATCTGCCCTCGGGGAGCCCCCTTAGCTGCGGAAGCCGAGGTCCCTAGCTGGGTCCTGGCCTGAGGGCCCCAGGGGAGGGGGAGGGGAGCGGGCTTCCGAGAGCTCCAGCCTTTCATGTATTCCTTGGGCTTGTTTTCCTGGCAGCTCGGCTAACAGGAGGCTGCTGGCTGAGGGCCCCCGCTGGAGCCGGCTATGGCTATCAGGTGGCGGTGGCCACATCTGGAAGATGTTTAGCAGAGCCCTGCCCCCTGCACCAGGCCTCGGCCTCTGAGCGGCAGCTGATAAGCGCCTGCTGCCGGCGGGGAAGCTGTAGGCTTCGGACCCACAGCCTGGCTTCCAGGGTCGGGAGAGGAGGGCAGAGGCGGCCAGCCAGTTCCAGGAGCCCTGTAATGACAGAACCCAGGACACTGGGACAGAAGGCAACCTCGGGGGCCATCGAGAGCTGCCCATGCCCCCTGCAGGCTCCCATTCCTCTGCTGGACCCACGACGCCCAGGTCCCACTGATCCTTGTGGTCACCCCCGTGACGGACCTCGCAGCCTGGAAGGGGCTCCCACTGCGTCCCCTTCCACGCCCCGAGCCATCGGGGCCGTCCTGGCTGCCCCTTGCACAGGCTGGAAAACCGAGGATCGATGCGGTGGCGGCGAGCATGAGATCCGGCATGGAGGGGCTGAGGCCAGGCCCGTGGGGCTGGGGCGTCCTCGTCCTGCGTGTGACCCAGTGGCCCTCACGGCCCCTTGTCCTGCTGTCCGATATCCTGTGGGCCCCCCAACCCCCCCAATACAGGCAGTCCAAGCCCCGCCCCTTCCTGTGCGGCAGGCGCGGTGGGCACGCAGGGGACGTGGCCGCAGGGTGCCGTGGTTCCGATCGTGCTGTGGTAGCAGACTGAGCAGGCAGTGCCCGGTGAGGAGAGCTGGGCCTGAATCAGACAAGAAGCCCGAAGGCCTGGAAGCTGCAGGAAGGAGAAGCCGACGCCGGCGCTCCCGCCTCGGACACCGGCCTGCGATGATCTGGGTGCACCGCCCCCCAAGCCTGTCCTTGCCCTGTTGTGACTCCCGCAAAGAAGTCTCCTTTCTCCCCTGCACACAGGGGGCGCCCGAGTTACTCCAGCCCCTGGTTCCTAACCGGGCCTGGGGTCCCTCCGTGAGACACCAACGTTTCGGAAGGAGCAGGCTTTGCTTTCTCTGTGGGCAGGTTCCTCCTGAGGGCGCGAGAGTTCGCCCTTCACTTTCTGTGGGAGTCGGTCAGCTTGAGCTTGTTGGCCACGTTGCTTAAAGCGCCGGTGTCCCTCTAAGCAATCACCGTCTCGGCTACCGGGGGAGGGGGAGGGGTAATGGAGTCTCTCCCTCGGGGAGGGACGGCCACTCACAGCTCACACTGTGCCCCCAAATTACCCCAGAAACCCAGAAAGCAGAGCTTAAGGGCACGTCTTGATTTTGGATTAGGCAAAAATTTCTTAGTTATGACGCCAAAATTGTGATCCAACCAAAAAAATACCTAATAAACTAGACCATCAAAATAGAAAACTTTTGCCCTTCAAAAATCATCGCTAAGCCCCGACAGGGAAGCCCCGTTAGCTGGAGCATCGCCCCGTGACCAAAGGGCCAAGAGTCTGACCCCCGTGCCGCCACCCTCTCCCTCCGTCCCTCCCTCTCTCTCTGTCTCCAAAGCCAGTGAAAAATGTCCTCAGGTGAGGATAAAAAAGCACAAAAAGACAAGAAACAGACTGGGAGGAAATATTTGCAAAACATGTGTATCGTCAAGGACTTGTATCCAGAACATGTAAATAAACCTTCAAAGCTCAGTGATAAGGGAAACCACCGAAGAGAAACAGCCGAGGAAAGATTTCAACCTTCACCGACGACACGCACGTGGTTGGCACGCACAGGAAGAGCCCGCATCTCGAGCTTCCAGGGAGGTACAAGTGCAACCACGGCGAGCTACCGCTGCTCGCCCACCAGGGTGGCTGGCATCCAGTTTCACACAGTTACACCCTGGCCTGTGCGGCTCAGCGATTGCAAACTAAAGGGTCACCGGTTCGATTCCCAGTCAGGGCACAAACAAACACACGAAAAGACAGAATGTCATGGTGAAAAGACGAGAGCTTCAGGCCAGATAAGAAGGACAGAACCCAGCCATCAGCTCTTTCTGTGACGCATGGCTACAACATGAAGACACAAACAGATAGAGAGAAAAAGTCTCTGCAAATGCCAAGCCAGAAGAGTTCCAAAAATGATATTCACATCGGAAAAATATACTTTAAGTCAGAAAGGACCGCTGGAAATAGCTCACTGCTCACGGGTCAGAACGTTTGACTCGTTGGAGAGACACAGCTGCTGCCACCCGGGATGCGCCCGACAGCAAATCCTCCGGAATCACATGGAGGAACGGCTCCTCCGCTTGAGCGCAGATGTAAAAAGTGTCTGTAGACGTGTGATTTACGCACCATAAAGTCACCCACGTCCAGTTCAACCAGCTTTTGTGGTTTACAGCAACCCTCACCCCAACCCAGTTTCAGGGGGCTTTGTGTCATCCCGAAGTTCTCTTGCATCTATTTGTAGCCAGTCCCTGCATCCCCACCCCCCCGGCCCGGGGCAACCACTGACCCATGTCTGTCTCGGAAGTGTCACCTCTTCTTCGAACTGGACGGTTCTATCTGTGTGAAATTTGTTTTGTATTGTTTTGTTTTTAAGATTTTATTCAATTATTTTTAGAGAGGGAGGAAGGGAGAGAAACATCAGTGTGTGGTTGCCTCTCATGCGCCCCCTACTGGGGACCCAGCCTACAACCCAGGCACGTGCCCTGACTGGGAATCAAACCAGCGACCCTTTGGTTCTCAGGCCGGCGCTCAGTTCACTGAGCCACACCAGCCGGGGTGTGTTTGTTTCGGTATACTGTGATTGCCAATATATTTGAACTAATTTCTGCCATTTTATTTTACCTTTTTGATGTTTCTTTTTGTCTCCTTTGCTGCCTTCTTCTGGGTTATCGAGTTTTTCAATTCTGCTTTCCCGTCTGTTGGTTTAGAGCTTACATTTCTCTCTCTATCCTTTCAGTGACTGCTTATCAAAGCCCCTACAGGGGCAACGCTGGCATCTCCCTCGTGACCACTGCAGGGACTTCAGAACCACCAAGTCCCGGGTCCTCTCTCCTGACCGTACAGCCATTGCCGCCTTGTGGCTCTGCTGTGTCTGCATTCGGACACGCTGGACAGGGCCCTCACCCCACTCCGTGTCCGTTTGCCCGAGCGTGTGACAGTCCCTCCAATTTTCATCTCCGCTTGGCTCCCACCGTCCCAGTGGGGGGTCCTTCTCTCCGGCCCAGCGCCTCCTTCAAAACTTCCTTGGGCGTGAATTGTTGGTGGGACACTGTCCTGGTTTTTATTTGCCTCTCGCTGTCCCTATTTTGCCCCCTTTCACCGGCTACCGAACTCTAGCTGGACAGTCATCTGCTCTCAGCGTTTCCACAACACCGTTTCCCCGGGGCTGCATCCCCGTCAGTGCAGGGAAAAGCAGGCTCTCAGCCTAAATAAGTCTGCTCTTGCCGGGAAGTGAGAGGTTCTCTATGGCTCTTCCTCAAGCCTTCTTCTCGTCCCTGGCGTTCGGCACTTTGACTCTGCGGAAACTATGTGCAAATCCGCCTCCCCCGCTTTTAAAAAAATCTTGCTTGAGATTCATGAGCTTCTTCTGGGGGGGGGGCGGGGGGCGCCTTCCATGCATCAGCTCTGGAACAGTTCCAGCCCTGACCCTCATCGAAGAGCGCCCTGACTCTGCCGTCTCTCCCTTCCTTGTCTGGGACTCCGGGGCGCAGCGGGTCCACCTTCCCGCCCTGTTCTGCGTGTTTCTCGCTGTCCCCGGGGCCCTCATCTCTTGCTGCGGCCGGTCCCCTCGCCGCTCTGGCCTCATCCCCCTCGTGTGCTGATTCCCTCCATGGTCGTGTCTAAGCCCTCAAACTGTCCTTTGGTTTTCAAAGCCAAGTCGTGTGGTCTCTGTGAATTGCTGGGAGCTTGTTCTTTATCCACATGTCCAAGCCCTTTCTGTTGCTTCTGCAAAGCAGGTTTGTTTCATCCTCTGGGCCCGACAGTCACCCCCTGGATTGTTGCCGATCTGATCCCGCCGCTTCACGCACTGCACCTCCTCGCCTCCTGCGGCCAGTGAGCTCTCACTCTGAACGGCTCGTTTTCTGCGCCACTTCGCAGAAATTTTCTGAGGCCTGAGGCCAAGACAAGTTCCTCAGAGCGCCTCTGCACTTGTTCCTGCCTCCTGCTGGGGGCCTTCCTTCCCGGGAGCCCTTCACACTGAAGTCCCTTGTCAAGGCTTGGGGGTAAATAACTGGGGGGTGTGAATGGAGGCCGCGCACACGAGGGCCAGCTGATAGTAGTGAACTCTCAGGAAACTGTCCCTCCGGACCTCAGCATCAACGCCTGAGACGCCCCTGCTGACTCGATGCCCCGTGGGTGGATGGATGTCCTGGTTGACCCTGATGGGAGGTGAAGCCCTTGGGAACCCCAGAGGCATGGAGGTGGTCTTCTGTTGGATCCCCAACATGGCCAGGCTGTGGCCTCAAAGGAGTCCCCCCCCCAAAAAAATGATGCTTCTGTTGACCTGGGAGAATAGTTTTAATTCTGCAAATTTACAAGAAGACAGACTGCCCTTTGCCTTTTGCCAACCACAAACGCCAGAACCAGCACTAAATCCACCCCAAATTGTTGGCGACAACTAGCTTCAGTCAGCCGACCGGCGGTGGCCACGGTCCAGGAGTTACACTGTCTCAACTGGGATCACCCAGTCCCCAACTGCACCTTCTGCCCATCCTCCCAGGCCCGATGTCACACTCGCTGAGACTCTGGGCCAGACTGGCAGTTTGTGGAGCTTGAGGGCAGGGTGGGGTGGCCTGTCCATCACCATGGTGGCTCCCCCCAGCTTCATGAGCAATGACTTCAGCTTTTGGTGTCTGAGGGGGCCCAGTGACCACATGCTCCTCACCTCAGAGCCAAGCCAGTGCAGGCTCGCCACACTTCTCTCCGGGGGCCCTCTGCCCCGTCCTGGCCTGAGGACTCCACACCCCCTACCAGCTCAGGGCAGCCTCCAGCATGCACACTCTCCCCAGAGTTGGGCGCTGCTTCCAGCAGGAGGGTTGGAACCGGTTCTCAACCAGCTGCTTTGATAGGCATAGAAACCTTGTGTCCTTACTTCCCAGGTGACAAAACTGAGACAGGACCTCAGGTGACTCGCCACAGGCCATCAGAGACTCAAAGGTCAGAACCCAGACAGCCTGGCTCCAGGGTCCATGCACTTAACCTCTGCACCTGAACGAATGAGTCAGTGACAGGTGAATTCACCCATCCATCCACCCATTCATTCATTCATCCACCCATTCATTCATCCACACATCCATTTACCCATTCATTCATTCATCCATCCATTCACCCATTCATTCATTCATTCGTTCATCCACCCATTCATTCATTTGTTCATCCGCCCGTTCATTCACTCACCCATCTACCCATTCATTCATTCGCCCATCCATTCATACACTCACCCATCCATTCATCCACTCGCCCATCCATTCATCCATTCACTCACCCATCCATGCATTCACCCATCCACACATTCACCCATCCATTCATTCACCCATCCATTCATTCATCCACTCATTCATTCACCTACCCATTGATTCGCTCACCCATTCATCCAATACTGATTGACTCCTACACACCAGGCACTGTCTGAGGCCCTAGAGGTCCTTCCGTGAATGAGACAGATGACATCGCCATCCTCAGAGAGCCAACATCCCTCAGGAGGGTGCATGGGGCATGCTGTGAACCCACCTTCCCAGAGGCACTGGGAGGAACCAGTAGTTGGGGGCTGTCCTCCCAGAGGGACCTGGGCCCACCTGACTACACGGGCTGGCTCTCCAGGCTGCCACCCATCCTCTAGGTGCCCGTGTCTCAGGGGTGGCAGCAGGAGGGAGCCCACATCATCGGGCACTCTGCAGCACAGAGAGCTTCTGTGACGTGGCCGAGGTCGGCAGCTGAGCAGAGTCCTGCTGCTGAGGCAGGCACCCCAGCAAGGACTCAGCATGGGCTCCTGAGCCTAAAACCTGGATCCAGGGAGGGACCAAGTCACAGTGGCCGGCAGGCTTCTCTGGGCCAGCAGCCCAGCAGTCATGCACGATGGGGGGTTGCAAGCCGCTCTACCAGCAGCCAGCACCTTCCCTAACCTCACAAGTGTCAGCCCTGCACGGGGCTGTAGACAGAACTCTTGGCCCCGGGTGCTGCTGGAAGGCCTGCAGACATCACCACTTTGCCCACAGCTTGGCAAGCCAGAAGGTCTTAGTCTCTGTCTTGTGATCCCAAGCATCACGGGTCCCTGAGAGGGTCCGATACCTGTGTCCCTTGGTCAGCAGAGCTGCTGGGGAGAGGGCAGAGCTTTCTGTGTCACTCAGGGAACAGCTGGGCACAGCTGTGTCCTGAGGACATGACCCCAGTCCTGCCTGGAACACAAGGTCGAACGCCATTGTCAGCATGGGCCCCACTCCAGGAGGCCAGACCGGGGGACGGCGTGTCCTGGGGCTGGGCTGGCCCCCGTCCCAGACTCACAAAGCAGGCCCCCGCCCCCGCCGGCCCTCGGGTGGGAGGACAGTTCCAGCCCCAAACAGAGGAATGTGGAAGCTTCTCTGGAGGCCTCCCAAATCGGGCATCCTCTGTGGGGTAGGGCAGTGTGCTGGCCTTCTCCCGAGGGGTGGGTGCAGGTGGAGAGGGTGGCACAGCGGGAGAGGCCTTGCCGTGTCTAGAATGCCACACTGTGGCTCCCACCCACCCACTCAGAAGCATGGGGACATGGGGAAACCTGTCCCAAGTCCTGATCGTGGGCCACTGTGTCTGAGATGTCCCTCAGCTGAGAACCGCTGCTCTACCAGCCTGTGCCCAGCGGGATGCTGGGGCCAAGTCACATTCACCCTTAGTTCAAATCCAAGCTTCCAAGTTTCCCAGGACTTCTGGTCAAGATGGCGGTATAAGCAGACACAGCTTGCCCCTTTGCACTACCACATCAAAATTACAACTAAAATACAAAACAACCATCACTCAGAACTGTCAGAGATCAAGTTGAATGGAAGTCTGACAACCACGGAGCTAGAGAAACCACGTCCATCCAGACAGGTAGTGGGGGCGCAGACTCGGAATGGACTGGCCCCACACCCACGTGTGGTGGATAAACATTCAGGAGGGATATCTCCGGAGCAAGGAGTCACAGCCCCACACCAGGCCCCCAGTCCAGGGTTCCAGTGTCAGGAAGGGAAGTCCCCACAACTTCTGGCTGCAAAAATCAGCAGGGATTAAATCGGTGGAAGAAACTGCTGGAGCCCCAAGCAGTTCCTCTTAAAGAACCCACACATGAAATCACCTACTCAGGCTCACTCCCTGAGCTCCAGCACCAGGGTGGCAGTTTGAGGGGCACCAGTGACATGCAGGGGGAGGTTGAGGTATCTGGCATCAAGGTGAGCAGAGGCCATTGTCCTTTTTTTAAACCCTCCCCCATAGAGCCAGCAAGCTGGTGCCATATCTGAGACTCCATCAACCTGGCTAACACTGTTTGACCTGCCTTGGAGATCCCCAGAGACTGGCCCCACCCAACTCACAGACCCACCCAAGCCACTTTTCCATATGAATGGTCTTGGCTCAAGTGGCAGAACTTCCTAAATCTTCTCAAATGAGCATAGCTGGCCTCACTGAGCCCCCTGCCCAGCATGGCAACAGCCAGCCCAGATTCACAGCTTGGCTTCACCTGGGAATCTCCAAGCCCAGTACAAGGAGCAGCCATCTCACATTGCTCTGTAGCTCAGGCAGGGGGCCCCAGGCAAAACACAGGTGGGGGCTGACCTTGGCCTGTGCCACCCGGCAAGCCCCCAGGCCAGTGCATGCAGT